>QFDD01004367.1:0-18183 GCA_006871305.1 Vachellia collinsii | reverse complement strand
TCTTAATCTATGTTTTAACTTGCATTGGTTATTTCTAGGTTTAGGAATTTCCACTGTCATGTAAACCTTTATCACAGATTTGTGATTTTGTGATTGGATTATGTATTTGGATTGGTTAATGTGTGTACTTGGATTCTGTGGTTGTTGATTTACAATCATTGGAGCATTTGCATCACCCATTCATTTACACTCTAAGTGGTTTTGAACAATGTTTTAAGAGGTGGTAATTAACTTGGGTGCAAGTGAGTTTTCATTACTTAAAGCATTGGACCTAAGTGGTTGCTTGGGGTTTTTATCTAGACTTAGAGAGTTATAAACTTCCATATCATTTTGAGAGCAATGAAAGCTAAGTTTCTATAATCAAGGGACTATCTCAACATACATTCACTTTGATTCAACCATTCATCATTAAAGCAAAATACCAAAAAGATTTACTTCCTGCATTGTTTTGTCATTTCATCATAGTTTCCATAAACCAAACCCCCCTTTTTCATACCCAAGTTCAGCATGGTTTTCATAACCAATTTAGACTAGGAAAGCCAATAAACAGCTCCTCGAGAAGAACGATTGGTTGCCCACTATACTGCATTAATTTGGAGCAATCATTTTGTATCGAACCGGAAGGCGACAATCCGCGTCCGATCAGAAGTCTTGTAGAATATGAGAGCAAACAAAAGTTTAAAAAGCAACTATCTGGCATAGAAGATAGAAAGAAGAAAGGTCTGGCTCTTAAGTCAATAAAAGAGAAGGAACCTAAAACAGAGGTTGAGGAAGAAGATGAAGTGGAAGATGAAGAGCTGGCCTTGGTTGTTCGGAGATTCAAGAAACTCTATAGAAAAGATCAACAATTGAGAAAATTTCAAAAAGGTGCATCCAACAAAGAAATTATTTGCTTTGAATGCAACAAACCGGGCCACATGAAAGCAGACTGTCCTCAACTATCCCAACAAAACAAAGAAGAAAAAGTTCAAATCATTCAAAAAGAAGAAGGCATATGTATCTGGGATATGGGGAGACAGTTCATTAGAAGAAGAAAGTGAGCCTGAGGAAGAAGCCAACATTTGTCTCGTGGCTCAAGAAGAAGAAAACTCAGAGACAGAAGAGGTATGTCTTAGATTATCCAAATCAAACAAATGGTACATCGATAGTGGATGCTCAAGACACATGACAGGGGACAAGAGCAAATTTATCAACTTACGATCAAAGGATGGAGGAAAAGTAAGCTTTGGAGGAAATCAATCTGGAAAAATCACTAGGATTGGTGAAATTGGCAACTCAAATGGAATACCGGTGAAGGATGTATACCATGTTGAAGGGCTCTGTCATAATTTATTGAGCGTAAGCCAAAGCACTGACAGAGACAACTGGGTCACATTTGATTCACAAGAATGTTTCATCGTCAACAAAAAGGATTTGTCCATTGACAAAGAGAGGATAAACATTCAGCTACATGCACCCAGGGACGGTAATTGTTATACTCTTGACTTAGAAAAGTCTTTTGCTAATTCTTGTTTCATTAGTCAAGCAGACAAGAGTTACCTGTGGCATAAACATTTAGCTCATGTGAATATGACTCAACTTGACAAGCTAATCAAACATGATTTAGTTTAAGGTATTCCAAAACTCAAAGTTAAAAGTGATTTGATATGTGATACTTGTTAGATGGGAAAACAAAACAAATCATCTTTCAAATCCACAAATGAGATTTCAACCAAAAGACCCCTTGAACTTCTTCATATGGATTTAATAGGTCCAGCAAGAGTAAAAAGTCTTGGTGGAAATCTTTATACACTTGTCATAGTTGATGATTATTCTAGATTCACATGGACTATGTTTCTGTCATCTAAAAAATGAAACTTTTGAATTATTCGTTATATCTGCCAAAAAGGTCCAAAATGAGAAAGGTATGTCAATTGTGTCAATCAGGATAGATTATGGAGGAGAATTTGAAAATGGAGACTTTGCAACCTACTGTGAAGGCAAAGGAATCAACCACAACTTCTTAGCTCCCAGGACTCCACAACAAAATGGAGTTGTTGAAAGGAAGAACAGAGTCTTGACAAACATGGCACGGGCAATGATGATTGAGAAGCAGATGTCACAAGTCTTCTGGGTAAATGCAATCAACACAGCTTGCTACATCTCCAACAGGGCCTACATCAGATCATCACTCGGGAAGACACCATATGAACTGTACAAAGGAAGAAAGCCAAATCTTTCCCATCTTCACATCTTTGGGAGCAAATGCTTCATTCACAACAATGGGAAGGAAAATATTGGTAAATTCGATCCTAGAGCTGATGAAGGTTTATTTCTTGGTTATTCATATAGGAGTAAAGCATACACAGTGTTTAACAAATGTACTTGTGTAGTTGAGGAATCAATACACATTAAGTTTGTTGAAACTGAACCTCAGACAAAACCTTTGGTAGATGATGAAATTGTTATTCAAAAGATTTTCAAAACGTGACTTCATCAGAGAATGATCTTGCGGAGGATCCATCAGATGAACATTTTAAAACTTTTCAACCAAAGTCATGGAAATACATCAGAAATCACCCTCTTAATCAAGTGATTGGAGAAGTGAATGAAGGTGTACAGACATGAAGAAAATTTTTAAATGAAGCACAATTTTCAGCATTCATTTCGGAGATTGAACCCAAAAATGTTGAAGAGGCTTTGTCTGACAATGATTGGATTATTGCTATGGAAGAAGAATTAAACCAATTTGAAAGAGATCAAGTATGGGACTTGGTACCCCATCCTAATGATCATCCAGTCATTGGAACAAAATGGGTATTCAAGAACAAACTTGATGAATCTGCAGTAATTGTTAGGAACAAAGCTAGACTGGTAGCTAAAGGTTATAATCAAGAAGAAGGGATTGATTATGAGGAAACCTATGCACCAGTAGTTAGATTGGAAGCAATACGTGTACTTCTTGCCTTTGCTTGCCTCAAAGATTTTAAACTTTTTCAAATGGATATTAAGACTGCTTTTCTAAATGGTTTTATTATGGAAGAGGTGTATGTTGAACAACCTCCTGGCTTTGAAGACATTTCAAAACCAGATCACGTTTACAAATTAAAGAAAGCACTCTATGGTTTGAAACAAGCTCCGAGAGCTTGGTATGAAAGGTTGAGCAAATTTTTTGTTAACAAAGGTTTTGTCAGAGGAAAAGTAGATACAACATTATTTATTAAACATATAACTCTGATGTGCTTATTGTTCAAATATATGTTGATGATATTATTTTTGGAGCTACTAACAATGATCTCTATCAAGAGTTTGCTAAGACAATGCAGGGAGAGTTTGAGATGTCCATGATGGGAGAATTAAAATTCTTTCTTGGACTTCAGATCAAACAAAGGAAGAATGGGATCTTCATAAGCCAAACTAAATACCTAAAGGAATTATTGAAGAAGTTTGATATGGAACAATGCAGAAGTGATAACACCCCCATGAGTTTCACTGCCTTGCTTGATGCAGACGTGAGCGGGAAGGACTTTGACATCAAAGATATAGAGGAATGATAGGATCATTACTCTATCTCACTGCTAGCAGACCAGACATTCAATTCAGCATGGGAGTGTCTGCTAGATATCAAGCTGCACCCAAAGAATCACATGTAGAAAATGTTAAGAGGATTTTCAGATATCTAGCTGGAACCATTAACCTTGGAATGTTGTATCCAAAAGGCAACAATGAATACTTGTTATCATATTCAGATTCTAACCATGCAGGATACAAAATAGATAGAAAAAGCACGAGTGGTCATTGCCAATTCTTTGGAGGGTCACTGGTGTTGTGGTTCAGCAAGAAGCAATCAACGGTATCACTATGTTCAACATAAGCTGAATACATTGCTGCTGCCAGTTGCTGTGCACAAGTTCTATGGATGAAGCAACAACTTCAGGATTTGGGAATGGATTTCGTAGAAATTCCCATCCTATGTGACAACATCAGTACCATAAGTTTAGCAAAGAATCCTGTGCATCACTCCCGGACAAAGCACATAGACATCCGTCATCATTTTATTCGGGATCTTGTTTAGAAAAAGGATGTCAAAGTCATGTTTATCCCAACTCATCAACAAGTAGCATACATCTTCACAAAGCCTCTCGCTAGAGAACAATTTGTAAATATTCGGAGAGAATTGGGAGTGGTAAATCCCATTGAATTGTAAGTATTTTCTCATTTAATGACTAATGTTTTGATGATTATATACTAACTTTATCATCAGAGTGTATTCAAATAGTTTTGCAGGTCTCTATTTTTGTCACAAAGAACAGAGTAGCTTTTACTCCAAGCAAAACTCGAGTTCTGGAAGGATTTTTGATCACTTCTAGAGGAAAAAGATGCAAAACTTGAGTTTGGACGAGATTTTGGTGCAAAAATGAGATGAAGATCACAATACTTGAGTTTTAGTATCAAAACTCGAGTTGTATTGGTCATTTCTTGACTCAAATCTTGATGGCAGAAGAAAGTTTCCTCGAAACTCGAGTTGTGGATGGTAAAACTCGAGTTCCAGAGCTTCCAAAGGCATAACTCTCAACAAAACTCAAGTTTCCATAAGAGTACAGGTAAAAACTGGAGTTCAGAGGACAAAACTCAAGTTTGGGTAAGTCTTTTCATATTCAAGGTCTCGAAACTCGAGTTTGATTAGGAAAAACTCGAGTTCTCATATGTCTGTTCATATTTGGACCCCGAAACTCGAGTTTTAATAAACAAAACTCAAGTTCAGGTCATCAAAACTTGAGTTGTGCAATGAAAAACTCGAGTTATAGTGTGATTTTTAGTTATTTTATGCCCGAAACTCGAGTTTTGGGTTACAAAACTTGAGTTCTATGTGTCACCGAGGCTAAATTGCTCCTGAAACTCAATAAACCCTCATTTTCAACTTTCAGAAACTCGAGTAACCTTAATTTCTCTCACCCAAATTTCGATCTAACTGTTACTTTTGCCCAAAAACCATCCTATTCCTCCTAATAACTACCTTCGATCATAACCCCTCTCATTACACCCCTTCATTTATCCATTTACACCGATTAAATCTCCAAATTTCCCCTTCAATGCTGTCAGCACCCATTTCCTCCAAATCCTCATTTTCTCTGCAATTTCATCTTTTTGAAGCATGGCCCGCACTAAATTCACCCCGAAAAACCCTCCAAAGTCAAAGAAATCATCTGCAAGTGGCCCCTCACAATCCCAATCATCTCCCCCACCTCCACCCAAGAGAGTCGGAATAATAGAGCCTTCGGAGAAGCAGCAATCTGAGGTCCCTCTGATCAGAAAACCAAGGGCAAGCAAGCTTAAGTCTATTCTGAGTCCTAAGGCGAAGGGCAAGGCACCAATGACTTCATCTACTCAACCAGAGGCCTCTCGGGCAGAGTGTTCAGATTTAGACATAGAGAGCATTTCCCCTGGCTCTCGGGTATTAGTGCCTAGGAGGAAGATGAAGGCACAGAAGGCCACTACATCATAGGCACCACAAGCATCTGGGAAGTCAGCAAGAGTTTCACCCCCTGGTTTCAATGTAAGCAGTGTATATATTAACCCCCAAACTCCTGGTGTTTTTGAGAATGCTTATAAGGATAGAGATTTGTGCCCTACCATGTTTATAGATTTGGACTATATCAAGAAATTGGGGATAGATGTTAAGGAATATCTGGAATATTATGACAATTTACTGAAGATCAATATTACTTACTCCCCTGACATGGTTAACATTTTCTATAACAACATGGAGTCCACTTCCTCTAAGGATGAGTCAGGGAAGGTCATCATAAGGTCTATGAAGACAAAGATTAGGGGTGATGACATACATATTGCTCAAGACTTGATTAACTCATATTTAGGGACTCATGATTTTGACTCTGAGTTTAGGACTTTTTCTGATGAGGAGGTGTTTGAGTACTGATAGAACCCAATATTTACATGATTTTCTTGAGCGTTTTATGGTGTTTTGTAACACCTTTACCCTTATTTTTCATGCATTTATACCATTATTGATTATATTGATTCATGCATTGCATTGTACTTAGTTAAGGGTAAAAATGGGTCATTTATCTCATCCAAACTGTGAATGCCTTGATCTTTAATTCATTTAACTTCTACAAAGCTCTTTGCCTTTATTTGTAGGCATTTGGAGGAGATTTCAAGACCCAAGATGGAACATTAAAGGAGCCATAAGTTCATCAAGAGATAAAAATAGTCAAAGGATCCCTCTGCCACTTTTAGGTCACGACCTAAGAATTTAGGTTGTGACTTGGATGTATTTTTTCAGAAGATGTGAGTTTTACAACACGTCGCGATGCAGTTGACCCACATCGCAACTTGACTACTTCCAGGTCGTGACCTAACTATTCCAAGTCACGACCTAATCACATGGAAATGATGCTGTGCGTTTTGAGCTGAGGTCAGCAGCTGGATCTAACTAAATTGGAACAATCACGAACTGGGACATGATTCTGCATTCTGGAGGGAGAAAATCCAGAAGCCAGAAGAGTTCTCTGTACTCTCTTTCCATTCTGCAGATCTCCTTCCATTTTTCTACACATTTTCACCTCCATTTTCCATCTTCCACACTTCCCCTGCCTTCCAACAACTCTCTGCTGCACTATTTCCATCTTCTTCTTCCTCCCTTGATGGCCGAGCGTAGGAATGATGATTGTTGCGTCCAAGGAATCATGAGAGGCTAGATCCTTAGCCTCTTGGTGATGGAGAGCAAGACTTGAGCCAGAGATTCATTGGGGAGTATTCCTAGCCATATCTTGTATTTGAATGTTATAGAGATCTTTAGATCTAGAGACTTCTACTGCTATGAATTTCAGTTTGCAGATCTACGAATTTGTGATTGGCTATGTAGTTGGATTGGTTGTTGTTCATATGTACTTGAGTTAATGAATTTCAGATTTGATTCCTTGTGTTCACTAGATTATCAATGATCATTGGTAATTAGTTGTTCATTAGGCTTCCGTGATTGTAATTGCAATCCTTCAAAGGCATGAGCATCGATTACTCCTTCTACATTCTGAGTTGCGCTAAACAATGCTTTAAGGAATGTTGTTTGACTTGGATTCAAGCAAATCTGCATTAATTGAACCATTAGACCTAAGTGATAGCTTAGGGTTTATTAATTGAACTCAGAAGGACTGATCTTCCATAACTAAGCCAAGGCAAGGATAGTTAAATTTCCATCACTGAGAGTCTACTCACTAATCTCCCTTTTAATCCAAATTTTACTTTCAGTATTGAAAACACAAAAAAATATTTTACCGCAAGTTTAGCATTTCATTCTATAACTTTAGACTAAATCCCCCTTACTTTTCAAATTCAATCTCAACAATGTTTTTAATAACCAATTTAGGCTAGGATATCCAATAAACCGCTCCTCAAGAAGAACGATTGGTTGCCCACTATACTGCATTAATTTGGAGCAATCATTTTGTATCGAACCGAAAGGCGACAAAACCATGTCCGATCAAGTACTTGAGGCTAGGAGAGCCATTCACTGGGCTCAATTTTGAGTCAGCTGCTATGCCACCACTCCAGAGGGTGATTCCCTACATCTACACTAGATGTTTAGTGAATAAGAGTAAGAACTACACCCACATGTCATCCTCAGATTACTAGATGATGGCATCCATCATGGCTAAGGAGAAGAGGAATATTGGACAGTTGGTGTTTGATGAGATATGGAAGTTCAGGTTCTCTAAGTCCAAGAGAATGTCTGTTTCCTATCACTGCCTGGTTTCCAAGATTATAGAGCTGCACAATATATGGCACCTCTTGAAGGATCAGAAGGCCCTTCAGCCTCTTTAGTTCACAGAGACTCATCTTCATAGGATGAAGATTGAGGTGAGGATAGCCCCTGGGAAGATCACAATGGAGAGTAAGCAGAGGAAGAGGACTGCTTTTGGACCCTCTAGAGTGCCTCAGGATGAGGCCCAGTCTTCAGCACCCTAGCAACCTACCTTAGCCCCTTCCTTTTCTCAGGCTTCTATCCAGCAGTTTATGCAGACTGAGTTTAGGAAGATGGGTGAGGAGTTCACTCAGGCCTTTCACAGTGAGACATAGGCATATGTCTCCAACCTTCTGAAGGCTGCTGCTGACTACATCACTAGGAGGACTTTGGACTTGGCAGTGGCTGCTCTGAAGACCTCAGTGGAATCACTCCAATCCTTAGTGGATACTAGACTCTCCTCTCTGGAAGGGAGGATGAGTTCTATAGAGGATTTCATTAGAGGCTTTAAGGCCCCTTCTCCTCCTTCAGCTGAGCCATCTGCATCTCGTGCTCCTGCATCTCCTATTTCTGCATCTCCAGCATCTGCTCCTGACACTACTCCTGTGCTTCTCCTTGAGTACCATCCTATTGAGTTTGCTCAACCATCAGCAGCTCTTGAGCCATCCCCTAGGCCCCCACTAGAGCCAGTTGTTCCCCTTTTCACCATCTTCAATATCTCTGACTCTTCCTCTCCTGAGTACACTGCCTCTCCTTCTCACCCTCTTTGATTGATGACAAAAAGAGGGAGAAGTAGTGACTTGTATTGTTTTTATATTGTTTGCTTTATGAACTTCTTATGTTTACATTGAATTTTATATATTAAGTTATGAAGTTTATATGATGTTGATCTTACAATGCTTCATTTTGATTCTGAGTTGTTTAATCTGTTATGTATTTTTGATCATTGGTTTTGTCATCATCAAAAAGGGGGAGAATGTTGAGATAATGTTTTGATGATGACATTTATGTTTTTGAACTTATGATAAAATTCATTGGTTTCACAGAACTTTAAGTAATCTTCGATTTTTAGTGAAAGTGTTGGGAAAACTCGAGTTATAAGGTTCAATACTCGAGTTACATTGTGTAAAAATGCTTTCAAAACTCAACACTTTTAGGAGTACTAAAGTTTTGATGGAAGTGTTGTCAAAACTCGAGTTCTGAGAGTCAAAACTCGATTATCGGGTTTTGTAACAAGTTTCAGAAAACCAAAACTCTTAGTAGAACTCAAGTTTTAACAAAAGTATTTTTACAACTCGAATTATGTGTGACAGAACTTGAGTTTCGAGTGCTAAAACTGTTTTAGAAAATCAAAACTTTCAAGAGAACTCAAGTTTTAATGGAAGTGTTGATGAAACTCGAGTTATGCATAGCGGAACTTGAGTATCGGGCTTTGAAAATTCCTTGAACCACAAAACCTCTTTTCAAAACTTGAAGTTTTAACAAAAGTTTTGATGGAACTCAAGTTATGGGAAGCAGAACTCGAGTTTCGAAGAGTGAGACTTAAAACTTCTTTCACAACTTGAAGTTTGAGGTCTGAAAAATTCTTGAACTACAAAACTTCTCTCCAAAACTTGAGGTTTCAATAAAAGTTTTGATACAACTAAAGTTTTAAGTGATAGAACTTGAGTTTCGAAGTGTGAACTTCTTTTAAACTCAAAACTTCCAAGGAAACTCGAGTTACACTTAAAGTTATGATTTGAAATACTTATAACTTGAAGTTTTAGAGTATGAAACTTGAGTATCGAAGAACTTAAAATGTTTTAACTTACTATAACCTCAGTAAACCTGAGTTTCAAGTTCTATATCTGAACTCGATGAACACTGAAAGTTTTGTATCAAATGAACTTCAAATCAATCGAGTTTATTCATAATGACTAGAGTTATGAGAAAACTTTCAAGCATTATTTACAAAACTCGAGTTACAACAAAAGTGTTCTTAATTCTTCACTGTTATTTCTTCAAACACTCGAGTTTTGTTGTCTACAACTTGAGTTTGCTTTTACTGACAATGTTTCAGCGTGTCAGAAGCTTTTCGCTATTCTCAAATCTTTCCTTCTTCATGATACATTTATTTGAATCTCATCTACCCTTACAAATGCTCATTTATTTTAATGATTAACAGAGTATGGAATGTCTGACTACTTCACCGGAGAAAGATTCAATGGACAAAATCATAAAGACGTCATACTTCTTGTCAGAAGAATTTATTGCGGGAAGATGAACGATGAGGATGTGTAACAGAAACTTAAATGTTTCTAACGGATAATTAATGCTTCCTAACTATAAAAGAAGAAGCATTCAAGTTTCAGAAGACAGAGCACGCAACTACTGAAATCGAATTTATTGTTATTCATCTACCTCCTCTGTTTTCATTCTCTCAGACAATAGTGCTTCAGTGCTCATCATTTAATTCTCAGAAAGGAGAATATACTTATACATTCATTGTTTCTGTTAGAGTAACTCAAGATTAGAGAATCTTGAGTGGGAAAAGACACAAGCAAAAGTGTTAGTGGGTTGAATTGAGTTAGGAAGGGGGAGAGTCTTCCTTCTGTGTTGTTGTAATATTTTGAGATTAGTGGATTTGAAAAGCTCAGAGGATTTTGAGGACTGGACGTAGGTCAAGTAGACCAAACCAGGATAAATCTCTTTGTTCACTTCTTTTCATACTCTGTTTTAGTTTCAAAAGGTTGCGAAAATTTTTATTAGACCAATTCACCCCCTTCTTGGTCAAATCCTATACTAACATAATGATTTAACTAAAAATAGGGTAGTTATTTCATATTTCAAGCTATTAAAAAGATGTGAAACTATTCAGAGGCTCTTTATTTTCATGAGTTGCAATGTCGTACAATATATTTTCATAACTTTTATACAATAAAATATTTGGTACACACATTTTGAATCTTTTTAACTAATAAAATAAGTTTCATTACTCAATTCTTTTAAGTTCAAGAAATTGCTTACTATAGTCTACGTTTTGTATTTTAAATTTACAATAAATTTATAATAGTGTAATGATTTAACTAAAAAATAAGGTAGTAATTTCGTATTTTAAGCTACTGAAAAGACGTGAAACTATTCATTAGCTCTTTATTTTCATAAGTTGCATTGTCGTGTAGTAGATTTCCATAACTTTTATACAATAAAATATTTTGTACATACATTTTGAATCTTTTTAACTAATAAAAAACCTTCAATAATAAATATTTTTAAGTTCAATAAATTGCTTACTATAGTCTACATTTTGTATTTTAAATTTACAATAAATTTATAATAGTGTAATGATTTAATTAAAAAACAGGGTAGTAATTTCGTATTTCAAGCTACTAAAAAGACGTGAAACTATTCATTGGCTCTTTATTTTCATGAGTTGCATTGTCGTGTAGTATATTTCCATAACTTTTATACAATAAAATATTTGGTACATACATTTTGAATCTTCTTAATTAATAAAATAACTTTCATTAATGAATTTTTTTAAGTTCAATAAATAACTTACTATAGCCTACGTTTTGTATTTTAAATTTACACTAAATTTACAATAGTGTAATGATTTAATTAAAAAATAGGGTAGTAATTTCGTAACTCGAGCTATTAAAAAGACGTGAAACAATTCATATGCTCTTTATTTTTATAACTTGCTTTGCCGTATAGTATATTATCATAACTTTTATACAATAAAATATTTGGTACATACAGTTTGAATCTTCTTAATTAATAAAATAACCTTCATTAATAAATATTTTTAAGTTCAATAAATTGCTTACTATAGTCTACGTTTTGTATTTTAAATTTATAATAGTGTAATGATTTAACAAAAAAATAGGATAGTAATTTCTTATTTGAAGCTTTTAAAAAGACGTGAAACTATTCATAGGCTCTTTACTTTCATGAGTTGTATTGTCGTATATTATATTTTCATAACTTTAATACAATACAATATTTGGTGCACACATTTTGAGTCTTTTTAACTAATAAAATAATTTTCATTAATCAATTTCAAGTTCAATAAATAACTTACTAAAGCCTATGTTTTGTATTTTAAATTTACAATAGTGAAATGATTTAACTAAAAATATGATAGTAATTTCGTGTCTAGAGCTATTAAAAATATGTGAGACTATTCATAGGCTCTTTATTTGTATGACATGCATTGTCGTGTAGTATATTTTGATAACTCTTATACAATAAAATATTTGGTACATACATTTTGAATTTTCTTAATTAATAAAATAATTTTCATTAATAAATTATTTTAAGTTGAATAAATTGCTTCCTATAGCCTATGTTTTATATTTTAAATTTACGTTAAATTTACAATAGTGTAATGATTTAACTAAAAATAGGGTAGTAATTTTGTATCTCGAGCTACGAAAAAGATATGAAATTATTCATAAACTCTTTATTTTCATGAGTTGCATTGTCATATAGTATATTTTCAAAACATTTATACAATAAAATATTTGGTACATGCATTTTGAATCTTCTTAATTAGTAAAAAAAACTTTTGATTAATAAATTTTTTAAGTTCAATAAATTGCTTGCTATTGTCTACGTTTTGTATTTCAAATTTACATTCAATTTACAATAGTCTAATAATTTAACTAAAAATAGGGTAGTAATTTCGTAGCTCAAGCTATTAAAAGGACGTGAAACAATTCATATGCTCTTTATTTTTATAACTTGCTTTGCCGTATAGTATATTATCATAACTTTTATACAATAAAATATTTGGTACATACATTTTGAATCTTCTTAATTAATAAAATAACCTTCATTAATAAATATTTTTAAGTTCAATAAATTGCTTACTATAGTCTACGTTTGGTATTTTAAATTTACAATAAATTTATAATAGTGTAATGATTTAACCAAAAAATAGGGTAGTAATTTCTTATTTGAATCTTTTAAAAAGACGTGAAACTATTCATAGTCTCTTTATTTTCATGAGTTGCATTATTGTATAGTATATTTTCATAACTTTAATACAATAAAATATTTGGTGCACACATTTTGAATCTTTTTAACTAATAAAATAATTTTCATTAATCAATTTTTTTAAGTCAATAAATTGCTTCTATAGTCTATGTTTTCTATTTTAAATTTACTTTCAATTTACAATAGTGTAATGATTAAACTAAAAAATAGGGTAGTAATTTGCAATTTTACGCTATTAAAAAGATGTGAAACTATTCATAAGTTCTATATTTTAATGAGTTGTACTGCATAGTATATTTTCATAACATTTATACAATAAAATATTTGGTACATACATTTTGAATCTTCTTAATTAACTAACAAATAAATACTGTGTTGATTTAACTCACAAATAACTCTTATTGATCAATTTTTTTAGGTTCAATAAATTGCTTGTTATATTCTACGTTTTTGTATTTTAAATTTACATTAAATTTACAATAATGTAAAGATTTAACTAAAAGATAGGGTAGTAATTTTGTATTTCAAGCTATTAAAAAGACGTGAAACTATTCATTGGCTTTTTATGCGTTGTCGTATAGTATATTTTCATAACTTTTGTACAATAAAATATTTGGTACATACATTTTGAATCCTTTTAACTAAAACAATTACTTTCATTAATAAATGTTTTTAAGTTCCATAAATTGCTTGCTGTAGTCTACATGTTGTATTTTAAATTTACGTTAAATTTACAGTAGTGTAATGATTTAACTAAAAAATAGGGTAGTAATTTTGTATTCGAAACTATTAGAAAGATGTGAAACTATTCATAGACTCTTTATTTTCATAAATTTCATTGTTGTATAGTATACTTTCATAACTTTCATACAATAAAATATTTATTGCACACATTTTGAATCTTTTTAACTAATAAAATAATATTCAATAGTCAATTTTTTTTAAGTTCAATAAATTGTATGTTATTGTCTACATTTTGTATTTTAAATTTGCATTAAATTTACAATAGTGTAATGATTAAACTAAAAAATAGGGTAGTAATTTGCAATTTTACGCTATTAAAAAGATGTGAAACTATTCATAAGCTCTATATTTTAATGAGTTGTACTGCATAGTATATTTTCATAACATTTATACAATAAAATATTTAGTACATACATTTTGAATCTTCTTAATTAATAAAATAACTTTCGTTAACAGATTTTTTTATGTTCAATAAATTGCTTCTTATAGTCTACGTTTTGTATTTTAAATTTACCTTAAATTTACAATAGTGTAATTATTTAAGTAAGAAATAGTGTAGAAATTTCGAATTTCAAGCTATTAAAAAGACGTGAAACTATTTATAGGCACTTTATTTTTATGAGTTGCATTGTCATATAGTATATTTTCATTACTTTTGTACAATAAAATATTGTACTTACATTTTGAATCTTTTTAACTAATATAATAACTTTCATTAATCAATTTTTTTAAGTTCAGTAAATTGCTTGCTATAGTCCACGTTTTGTATTTTAAATTTACGTTAAATTTACAATAGTGTAATGATTTAACTTAAAATAGGGTAGTAATTTTGTATTTCAAGCTATTAAAAAGACGTGAAACTATTCATTGGCTCTTTATTTTCATGAGTTGCATTATCGTTTAGTATATTTTCATAACTTTTATTCAATAAAATATTTGGTACGTACATATTGAATCTTTTTAATTGATAAAATAACTTTCATTAATAAATTGTTTTAAGTTCAATAAATTGATTGCCACAGTCTACGTTCTGTATTATAAATTTACATTTAATTTTCAGTACCTTAAAAGTTTAAAAAATAGGGTAGCAATTTGGAATTTCAAGCTATTAAAAGATGTGAAACTCTTCATAGGCTCTTTCATTTCATGAGTTGCATTGTTGTATAATATATTTTCATAACTTTTATAATTTACAAATTTGATACATACATTTTGAATCTTTTTAACTATTATAATATTTTTCATTAATCAATTCTTTTAAGTTCAATAAATTGTTCGGTATAGTCTACGTGTTGTATTTTAAATTTACATTAAATTTACAATAGTGTATTGATACAACTAAAAGATAGGGTAGTAATTTTGTATTTTAAGCTATTAAAAAGACATGAAACTATTCATACATTTTAGTTCTTTATGTTCTTTAGTTGCTTTGTCGTCTAGTATATTTTGATAACTTTTACACAATAAAATTTTTGGTACATACATTTTGAATCTTTTTAACTAATAAAATAACTTTCATTTATAAATTTTTTGAAGTTCAATAAATTGCTTGCTATAATCTACGTGTTGTATTTTAAATTTACAATAATGTAATGATTTAACTAAAAAATAGGGTAGTAATTTCGTATTTGAAGATTTTAAAAAGATGTGAAACTATTCATTGGCACTTTATTTTCATGAGCTGCATTGTCGTATTGTATATTTTCATAACTTTTATACAATAAAATATTTGGTACATAGCTTTTAAATCTTTTTAACTAAAAAAATAACATTTGTTAATCAATTTTTTTAAGTTCAATAAATTGTTTGCTATAGTTTACGTTTTGTATTTCCAATTTACATTAAATTTACAATGGTGTAATGATTTAACTAAAAAATAGGGTAGTAATTTCATACTTAAAGCTATTAAAAAGACGTGAAACTATTCATAGGTGCTTTATTTTCATGAGTTGCATTGTCATATAGTATATTTTGATAACTTTTATACAATATAATATTTCGTACGTACATTTCTAACTTTTTTAAATTCAATAAATTGCTTGTAATAATCTACGTGTTGTATTTTAAATTTACATTATATTTACAACAGTTTAATGATTTAACTAAAAAATACGTTAGTAATTTTTGTATTTTATGCTAGTAAAAAGACGTGAAACTATTCATATACTCTTTATTTTAATAACCTGTATTCAATAAATTGTTTGCTACATACATTTTTAATCTTCTTAAGTGAAAAAATAACTTTCATTAATAAATTTTTTTAAGTTCAATAAATTGCTTACTATAGTCTACGTTTTGTATTTTAAATTTACATTAAATTTACAATAGTGTAATGATTTAACTAAAAAAATAGGGTATTAATTTCGTATTTCAAGCTATTAAAAAGACGTGAAACTATTCATAGGCTCTTTATTTTCATGAGTTGCATTGTCATATAGTATATTTTCAAAACTTTTAAACAATAAAATATTTGGCTCATACATTTTGAATCTTTTTCACTAATAAATTAACTTTTATTAATCAATTTTTTAAGTTCAATAAATTGCTTCTATAGTCTGCGTTTTGTATTTTAAATTTACTTTCAATTTACAATAATGTAATGATTTAACTAGCAAATAGGGTAGTAATTTCGTATGTCATGCTATTAAAATGACGTGAAACTATTCATAGGTGATTTATTTTCATGAGTTGCACTGTCGTATAGTAAATTTTCATAAATTTTATACAATAAAATATTTGGTACATACATTTTGAGTCTTTTTAACTAATAAAATAACTTTCCTTAATAAATTTTTTTATGTTCAATAAATTGCATGTTATAATCAACGTGTTGCATTTTAAATTTACATTAAATTTACAATAGTTTAATGATTTAACTAAAAAATAGGGAAGTAATTTCGTATTTTAAACTACTAAAATGACGTGAAACTATTCATAGGCTCTTTATTTTCATAAGTTGCATTGTCGTCTAGTAAATTTTCATAACTTTTATACAGTAAAAAATTTGGTAAGTACATTTTCAATCTTTTTTACTAATAAAATAACTTTTATTGATCAAATTTTTTAGGTTCAATATGCTATGGTTTACGTTTTATATTTTAAATTTACATTAAATTTACAATAGTACAATGATTTAATTAAAAGATACGGTAGTAATTTTGTATTTCAAGCTGTTACAAAGACGTGAAACTATTAATAGGCATTTTATTTTCATGAGTTGCATTGTTGTATAGTATATTTTCATATCTTTTATAAAATAAAATATTTGGTACATACATTTTCAATCTTTTTAATTGACAAAATAATAATTTTTTAAAGTTCAATAAATTGCTTGCTATAGTCCACATTTTGTATTGTAAATTTACATTAAATTTACAGTAAAGTAATGACTTAACTAAAAAATAGGGTTTTAATTTCATAATTTAAGTTATTAAAAAGATGTTAAACTATTCATAGGCGATTTATTTTCATGAGTTGCTTTGTCGTATAGTATATTTTCATAACTTTTAAACAATAAAATATTTGGTATGTACATTTTGATTCTTTTTAACTAAAAAGATAACTTTCCTTGATCAACTTTTTTAAGTTGAATAAATTCCTTGCTATAGTCTACGTTTTGTATTTTAAATTTAAATTAAATTTACAATAGTGTAATGATTTAACTAAAAAATAGGATAGTAATTTTGTATTTCAATCTATTAAAAAGACATAAAACTATTCATAGGCTCTTTATTTTCATGAGTTGCATTGTCGTATAGTATATTTTCATAATTTGTATACAATAAATTATATGGTACATACATTTTCAATCTTCTTAATTAATAAAATAACTTTCATTAGTAAATTGTTTTAAGTTCAATAAATTGTTTACTATAGTTTACATTTTGTATTTTGAATTTACATTAAATTTACAATAGTGTAATGATTTAACTAAAAAAATAGCTTAGTAATTTCGTATTTCAAGCAATTAAAAAGATGTGAAACAATTCATAGGCTCTTTAATTTGACCAAGTTTTACTACAGTAATTCATGTCTGATTGCATGATTTTAGACGAATTAACTGGTTTAAAATGCATGTTTTGATATGAATTGTAGTAATATATTTTTATGGACTTTAATTCTCATTAAGCAATTTTTGTATGGACAAAATATACAATTGTGCATTATTATAATTAATTCTCATTGATGAAGTTGGGATTAGATTTTACAAGAGCCTAGAATGACTTTTTCAGGTCAAGGAGTCAAGAGGAAAATGTCTAAAGGGGACTCAGCGTTGAAGAAATTGCAGTGAAACGGCCAACTAATTGAAGCTGTGCGTTTTGGCTTCCAGGTTGCAACTTGGACGAGAGTATGTGATGAGTCCCTTGTTGTTATGGGCCCTCAACAATTGTATGAATTCCGGATGGGAATGCACTATAGTGGTGCGATCCGGGTCATGTTCACTTCGAGGAGCCTAATTGGTCCTATGTAATCTAAGTGACGAAACCATGCGTAAAGATAAAAATTGGGGGTTTTGTATTGAATGAATTTGCAGAAAATAGGATTAAGTTCTTTTTGGAATTTTCAAGTTATAGAAAGCTAGAAATCAAGGAAATGATAAAATGGATAGATTGAAAACTCAATAAATGGAATTGCCCTTTGGAGTATTGATTAAACCTTCATCACTTCTAAAAGTATAGGGAGACTTGCTTTAAAACCAAATCTTAATTAGTTTA
>QFDD01004366.1:0-17831 GCA_006871305.1 Vachellia collinsii | reverse complement strand
GGATAACTTGCAGAGAAAAAATTATAAAAAATAATTGTAGAAAATAGATTTTATACAAAAGGTGATATAAAAAAATAAAAGTGTTTGAATTGTTGGTATGAGAATCACTTTTTAATGTGAAATTACTAAAAAAAAAATACATAAATAATGTAATAATTATATAAAGGAAAAAAATTAATTTATATTTTTGGTTGAAGTTTGAATAACATATATGCATATGTAAGATCAATGTGTTATTTAAAAACAATATGTGAATAGATTTTATAATAACTAAATTAAATTTAACTTATCTAAGAAAAATAAAATTATAACATTGTCAATCCTATAATATGATAAAATATATCATTTAACAAGTAATTAAATTTTTTATCCTTAAAATTGGATTATTTAAAGTAAACTATTTTAAGTTAGTTAAGTAAGGCGGAGCACGGCGGGGAATTAGGGAAGAAAAAGTTAAAATGGCGAAAGATAAGATGAGAGGAGAGATTAAAAAAAAAAGCAAGTGGAGAGAGATTTTTCAAAACTACTGTTTTGAGTGTAAAAGGACTTTTTGGATTTGGCCAATTTTTGATTGAAACCAAGGCTTTGATTCCGAAAGTGCTTTTTAAATTTTGTCAAATACACTGTACATGTGTTTAGATTATCTTTTAAAGAACAGTTCACGAAGAAAAAGTGATAGAAGTAATTTTAGAAAATAGATTTTAAAAAATACTTTTTGAAAAAATAGAAAAAATAACTTCGGAAAAACATTGGTTTTCAATCCTCCAAATCATAGTTTTAAGCGTTGAAAGCTATTTTTTTAGGGCCTTGTTAGGATAAGAAGTTTTATTTATAGTATAGACAGATGTCATATGAAATATTTAGCAATCAATTTTCAAAATCCAACAATGTTTGTTTGGTCCGGTCCAAAAAAAAATGTTTGTTTGCAAAACTTAATTTTCTAAAAGAAAATTTTATTTCCATATGTAAAATCCAACGTTGCGTAAATGCTTTTTGTACAAATTAAAAGTCAGTATTTTTAATGAAATACCCAATCATATTAATAATATTAACTAAGGAAATACAAAAAGATCAAATTCAAAAGAATGCATCAAAGCCTTTAAACATATTATTCAAAGTTCAAAAAATTGGACTGAACATTAAGCCGATTAATGAGTCAGATCATAATCAAATTAGCTATATTAAAATAATAATATGTAATTGATAATATTAAAATACAAATATTCGTATAATTTCATTACTTTTAAGTAATCTTAAATGATAATTTATTTTTAGATATTGCAGAAGTTATTATAAAAAGAGAATAATCCTTCCAAATATTTTTCTATACATAACACATCCATCGCTCATCTCACCGTTTTTTTTTCCTAATTTAATTTTTTTTAGTGTGATGTTGCAAATATTACCTTTGGTGGTACATCCATTGGAGGTTGGTGATGTGTTTTCTCAAAGAGCCATTTTTGAAAATAGTGAGATAATATCATGCTTAAAAAAACCTAATCTAACTGGTTGATTTAGACCGTAAATTGGTAAATTTGTCATTTGTTTGATCTGGTTCAATGCCTTAGCCGGAGGGAGGTCAACCTGGTTCAACTTAGTCAACTCACTTTGAACCCCCTGACCCGGCGGAGTGAGCAAGTTAGCTGGGTTACTATTTTATTTGAAACTGCTGGATACCTTGCCTCCTTTATGCTTTCTGCTGCATCGAAGCAATCTTTCATCGGCAATGTCGCCTGCCACTGCACGAAGCTCAAGCACAGCATCACATTATGGACAACCTGCGTTCTCTTGGTCACTAGATCATCAGTGGCTCAGACTGCTTGTCCCAGTAAAATGAAAGGGAAGAGAAAAATAAACAAAGGGGAAGTGAATCGGGAAGGGAAGAGAGAAAACTGAAGTTTGAAAACCGAAAATAAAAAATACAAAGGACACAATTAAAAGATTAAGCATATGTCTGTCAATAGGTTTTTTAAATGATTTTACGCAATCCGATATAAACATGTGAAAGAAATTTTGTCTCGATTTACATAAAAATGCTTTTTAAATGATTGATAAATAAACCCTAAAAGAAGAAGAAGGAGACGTATGGGAAAAGAAATAAAGGTATGGAGCTAAAGTCTTCATGAGTGTAAGAAGAGAAAAGGAGGAATCCTACAGTCATATCCAATTAATGAGTGTCAGTTTGTCATACATAGAGAGAGAGGTTAAGGGTGGGTTTTTTTTCTTCGTACACGTTAAACAGTAAAATATTTTACCGAAATGCTACACTGTGAGGATTATTTACCCAAATGCTGCATTCAAACTCGCACAGGGGGAGGGCGAGATCTGATTTCAACTAAACTCGCCCACGTAGTGGGCGAGTTTGAATTTTTTATTTTTTTTTAAAAAACTAAACTCGCCCACTGTGTGGGCGAGTTTGCATTTTTTATTTTTTTAAAAAAATTTTCTGTGGAACTCGTCCATCAAGTGGACGAGTTCCACATTTTTTTTAAACAATTTTTTAATAAAAAATATTAAAAAACGAAAAATAAATAATTTTTAATAATTTTTTTAAATAATTATTTAAAAAAATTATTAAATTTTTTTTTTTGTTTTTTATATTTGTTTAATAATATTTAGGTAAAAAGATGGGCATGACAAACGAAAGACAGCACATTTACAAATTGTCTCTTTTTTAAATTTTAAAAGGAAAGTGAATAAATTTGAAATTGAAAAATGACTTCAACATTGATTCAATATCCCCTTTCTCTCTTATTAAATCTTCAACAAGAAAGGGGATATTGAATCAATGTTAAAGTTATTTTTCAATTTCAAATTTATTCACTTTCCTTTTAAAATTTAAAAAAGAGATAATTTGTAAATGCGTTGTCTTTCGTTTGTCATGCCCATCTTTTTACCTAAATATTATTAAACAAATATAAAAAACAAAAAAAAAATTAATAATTTTTTAAAATAATTATTTAAAAAAATTATTAAAAATTATTTATTTTTCGTTTTTTAATATTTTTTATTAAAAAATTGTTTAAAAAAATGTGGAACTCGTCCACTTGATGGACGAGTTCCACAGAAAACTTTTTTAAAAAAATAAAAAATTTAAAAAAAATAAAAAATTCAAACTCTGAAAACTGATCTTGCCCTCCCCCTGTGCGAGTTTGAATGCAGCATTTAGGTAAATAATCCGCACAATGTAGCATTTTGGTAAATTTTTTTACTGTTTAACGCGTACGAAGAAAAAAGCCAAAAAAAACACAACTCTTTAACAAACTCCTGTAGCAACTAATTTAACAAAGGGAGTGGCAATATTCATGCATCACAATTGATCCAAATCCAAAAATACAACAATATTCATCCACAACATACCATTTATACAGATGCAAATGTTCATATTAAACTCTATAATTTGGTCTTTACAAACCGAATTATGAGAATCACAATAATAATATCATATGAAACTCCTATAGCATCCAATAAAATCAAAGGTGGGGGCTCTAGAATGTTCGTATCCATCATCACCTGTTATATATTTGACAAAAGTTAATACAAATGTTAATGTATAAAAATAATGATATATTAATATCATAGTCATAAACTACAATGTGTTATAATGTTCTATACTTGACAAGAGTTAACATAAATTGTTAGGAAATATAACATCCCGTCTTCATAAATTCAAGTTAAATGAATCAGTGAACAAATCAAATATGTTTTTCCTTGTGGCCATACCCTTTTGTAGGCTTTTTAATTGCAAGAACACTTATTTTTAATTTTTTTGTTAGGATATCTATTCTAAATCTTGTTCATAAGGAACTCGCATCCTCCTTTTGTAAGGAGTAGTTTGAGTTCTCATGAAACCCATCAGATCCGAACTGTTCAAAAACATTAATAAATCCCATAGACGTATAACAAAAAAAAAGGAGAAGTGTAAAACTAAAATAATAAGGGTGGGTGAATTATGAAAATATATTTTCCAATTTAATTAAGCTACGTTACTATTATTGATAAAAAAATTGAATTCAAATAGCAATGTACGAATTTAAAATAACCCATTACTTTTTTTTAACATTAAAAAATAACCCATTACAGTATGCCCACATTGTATAATTTGATCTAAACAATTTAAATTATAGAAAATAAAATATAAAAATACACATTATAAAGTATTTTAATGATAGTCTATTATAATTGTGAATATCAAATTTAAATAGCTTAGATGTATTCATCTATTTTTTTTGTAATGTTGTAATAATAGTTTTATAAATGTTAAATCTGAATCGTTAGAACTTTAATTTAATGATATTGAAAGAAAAAGGAGAGTGTTCCACTCTCTTATTAATCAAATGAAATAAGGAAATTAAGCCAAATAAAAGCAAAGAATATTGTAGCAAGCTAATTAAAATTGGCATGAAGTAGAACCGAACCCAAAAGAAGCAAAAGCGATGATGAAAAGTAATTAAGAATAAATTATAATTAAATATGAGAAAAAGGGATTTAATATTAACTTTACCTTTGAAGGAAGTTACTATTCAGTAACTTGCTTGAAATTTAGAGCAGAAAGTAGCTTTAATGGATGGATAATCCCACTACAAGTTATCCCACCACTCTTCAGATCCCTTGATATGCTTCAACTTAGCATTGGCTGAATTGGAATCAAGTGATAACTTCCTTAGATTTTCACAAGAGGCCACTATTATAGATCTTAGGGATGGGAAAGGCAAGACTCACTACAAAAAAGAGTGGCATTTGTAACGGTTATTTTGTAGCGGTTTATAAAACCGCTACCAACTATACGCATTGTAGCGGTTCCGAACAAATTTGCCGCGGAAAAAAAGCGTTTGCCACGACGGGTGCTTAGTAGCGGTTTAAAACCGCTACAAAATTTGGGCGGGAAAGACCCGCCAAAATTGCAGCGTAATTTTGCAGCGGTTTTATGGAAAAAAACGCGGCAAAATTCCAAAGGTTCACCAATTAGTAGCGGTTACTAAAACCGCTGCCAAATAAACCGATGCAAATTCGAAACGTCACGGAATTCCCTCCACTTTAGCAGCGGTTTAACAAAAACCGCTACTAAATGTCGCGTTATCCGAGAAGTCATCGTTTTTTGCAGCGGTTTGGGCAGCGGTTCAAGGAAAACCGCTGCTAAGTAGTAGCGGTTTAAAGAAAACCGCTGCTAACTCCGAGCTCTATATATTGCACTCCCATTTTCTCAAAAACGTCACATCGAAAGAGTTTCATAAACTAAAATATAGAGAAATCAGTCTATTCTTTCAGAAAAGGACACAAGGGAAGTGACTAAAGTAAAAGATTGGATTCTGAAACATGGACCCATTCCACTTTATCACCCAGACCCATGTTTCAGAATCCAATCTTTTACTTTAGTCACTTCCCTTGTGTCCTTTTCTGACCAGCTCCACTGCTTTCCACGTAGCTTTGCTTGTAACGTCTCTCTTACGTCTGCAATTCTTGGTAAATAGTCTGAACAATAATTGACTGTGCCTAGAAATCTCTGCAATGCTTGTTTGTCCTTTAGCTCTGGATTCAAACCTGCAATCTTATCAAGCACATGGCTCTGCAACTTGTGCATACCTTTGTCAAAAGTTAGACCTAAAAAGTTAACACTAGTGGAAGCTAGCTGTATCTTTTTCTTACTGAATACGATTCCCATATCTTTTGCTTTCTAAAACCATCATTCTTTTTTCTGCGTCTAAATTGTCTAAGGGTCCACCACGCTTCAAAGTTTGCGTAAACTCTGATGTTATGGCACGACTATAGACTAACTTCAATCTTTGACACATTATCTTATTTCTTCCAGAACCAAAATAAACATGTTTTAGTTCTTGGTGATAAGGTCCAAATAAATCTAAAAAATTACATCCTAACAAGATATCAGTATTCGTATTGAATTGATAAATTGTTGGAATTTCAAAATTCTTACCTGAAATCTTGATTTTTACCTTTGTTGCTACATACTCAATCACATCTTTAGACTGATTTGCCATCCCAACCTTAAAAGGTTTTGCTAATCTGATCCAAAATTCTTCTGGTATTGAGTTCTTCTGAGCTAAACACTGATTTGCACCATTGTCAATGAGTGCATCAAGACCATAATGATGATATCCTGAAAAACACATATTAACTCTGATATGAACATCTCTTTTTTCATCCATAAAACCCTTCATCATCGTAAGATTCTGAATCTTCATCTGTATATTCTTCAATTGCTTCTTCTTCATCTGAAAAACAATCATCTAAATCCAATTCTATAATTTCATCTTCATCATGAAATTCTAATTGATTTATTTTAATTTCTTCTAGACCATCAAGATCTGCTTGAATCAAAACTTGTCTTATTTTCTTTGATTCTTTCTTAAGTTTTGGACAATCTTTAATCATATGTCCCTCAACATTACAGTTCCAACACCTACATTTACTAGGCGGCTTACCTTCTGGACAGTAAGGTTTTCTCTTAAAATATCTTCTATTTCTTTTAAAAGGCTTTTTACTAGAAAACTTCTTATATTTAAGCTGCTTATATTTTTTATAAGGCTTTCTATAGTTCTTTTTCTTCTTTCTATATTTCTTATATACCTTATTACTTCCAAAATCTGTTCTCTTATTGTCTACAACTACACAATTATAATTTCTACCAACTTTCTTAAGATTATCTTTCAACAGACACTGATCTCTAATCCAATCTCTAGTTGCTTGAATTACACCACCTAAACCTGGGGCATACTTTTCATTATTCAAATAATCTGCTAAAATAATTCTACTCACATCAGGAGGTAGCTTAGCATGAAAAACATCAATAAAATGAGTTCTATCATCTTCCTGAAGCATATAATATTCTTTCTGAAATGCACAAACGAATTCTTCAAATTCATCAAATCCTTTTAATCTTAAATCATATAATCTATTTAAAATCTTTTTCTTTTCAGCTTCACCAACAGTAATAGCTTGTTGATACTGAATACCTGTGAACTCTTGCATAAGTAAGTTGAGAATTGCCTCAAACCACTTACTTCCTCTATCTTGCTGTGCAACTTGCCTACCATTAACTTCATGAGTTAAGGCCTGTGCTTCTGCTATCCACTGTGCTCTTGTTTCCTGCTTAAGATTCATATACCATCTATATGCTATACCAGAAAGTCTATTTTTAACAAATAGCTCTGTGGCACCAGCATCATCATATAATTGCTGAAAATGGGTATTAATATCGGTTGCGATATTCTTAGCCCACTCAAATATTACTTCTCGTGTGTTAACCACACAATCTATGTTCAAAATATTACCTGTGCTAATCTGCCATCTTGGACGATTCTGACGATCTTGAATTGTTTCTCTATTGATACCTCTTCGAGCTTCTCTCATTCTTGGCTCTGGGTCAACTGCTCTGCTTTCTGCTTCTTCGAATATCTCTTCTAAAACTGGGTTAGTATGATGTCTCCTTCCTCTTGAACTTCGGTTCGGAGGTGTGATAATGATACTCTGATTTGGATTACTTGATCCACCTGAAGCTGATGATTCTGCAGTCTCCATTCTAATATTCGGATTTCTTATCCTAGAATGATATCTATCCTGAACTATTGGCTCTTTTCCTTTATTCAACTTAACTTGTCTCAATTTAGCACTAACAATAGATCTTTGTTCTTTTTCATCTAACTCAAGAAATGATTTATTAGAAACCATACTTGCTGAACATTCTGAATTTAATTCTAATTTTAGAAGTCTTAAAGTTTCTGTCACATTTGACTCAACGATCGATTGATTTCTTTTTAGGCTCATCTTTAAATCTATATCCTTCTAACTTAAAATCTACTAACTTAGCTGGTTGCTTATTGCTAATAAGGTCTTTTCCACCTAAGGTCTTTTGTATTTCTTGAAAATATTTACTAACAATATCGTTAATTTTTTCTAAAAGCTTACTATCGTTTTCTTCAGAACTGGATGCTAAAGAATCTATAAAGTTTGTAAATAACAACCTATTTTCTGATTTAATAGCTTCTTCTATATTTTTAAGAACACTTGCTGAATTATCAGTAGATACTTTTTCTAAATGTTCACTAACCTTTTTAAGATTTGATCTGATTTCTGCAATCTGACCTCCTAAACTTCTTACTTCTCTGAGAAGTTCGTCAAGCTTATCGTTGTTGCTCATCAATCTTTCTCTCAATTCTTGTGATACTATCTTCGATGCGCGTCAACTGATTCCTGAAAAGATCAAAATTAAAACTTAAATTTGGATGTCTTAAACTACTTTCTCCCCCCTCAAAATTTTTGAAATTCTTCAGGGAATGAAGTATTTCACTACCAATAACATTCAAATTATTTAAACTCATAGCTATATCAGATAATTCTATTCTAGCAAAAGGCTGAATTGCATAACGATACTTAATTAAACTATTTCTATCTAGATATTTATCTAAGGCAATAAAATCTTTACCATTAAACACAACAGGTTTAACTAAAGGCTCTTTAAAGAAATGTGATTTTTCTTCAAAGTCTAAACTTGGATTAAACATATTTCGAAAAGAAGTATGTTGTTCTCCAATTAAATTCTTAAGATACTTTAAATCATTTGCTAATGACTCAAAGTAATTCTTAGAATTTCTTCGCATATCTACCAGAACAGATAAATTTGCACTACTCAAAGCATTACTATTATTTAATAAATTATTCAAACTTCTAAAACTTGAAAAATTTTCATCAAATGAAAAATAATACTGCTTATCCTCATCTAAAAATGAATAACGATGATTCTCAAGTTCAAACCAATTTCCTCTATGCAAAAAACAAGGCCTTTTGCATGAGTAAATCTGAACTGCTGAAGCAATGGAATCTAAATCTTCCATTCTCGAAATGGCTCTGTTGATTGGAGCTGATCTCGAAGCTTCTGTATCTCTTGATCTCTGTTTACCAATTCTTCTTTAGATGCTACTGACTCAAGTTTGCTCTTTGCGTCTTCGTACTTGGATTCTTCCTCAAATCTCGAATTCATATCAAAGAATCTGTCTCTTAAATAATCTCTACCTGATAGACTTGCTGATGAAAGCAATGACGTATTTCTCTGAAATCCTTTAGGTATAATTACCATACCATCCTTCTCAATTATCGAATTCTGATGCTGCTGTCCTATGATAGATTTACCATCATAGACACTCTCAACTTCTGTCGGAACACACCATTCTGTGTTCGTGGATAGTAACATGTTTCCTACACTCTAAGAAGTGTTTTCCGCAATTTTGTTACTTCTGCCCTACTTCCCCGAAGGTTCTAGGTCAGAGTGCGTTCGGTTTCGATTTGCTCCGCAAGTCCCACATCGGGCGCGCGCGGGGTTGTCCTGGGCTATATAAGGCTGGGGCTCGCCCTCCTCTTGACTCGAGTTATGGGGATGGGCACAGGTCTCTTCGTGTTCCGTTGCGCTGCCTCAGTCCTGGCAGTTAAGTCCAGGGTGATTGATAAGTATTAAAACGTGGGTCTGAGAGTCCCAACTCAGCCACTTTTAGCGATGTTTTAAAACGTCCTATTAGTGCCGAAGCGGAATGTTCTTCAGCAAGAGAAAGACTCGCTAGACTCAGAGGTCGAGGTCGAGGTCGAGGCCGAAGAGCAAGTACAGGATTAAGCGCTCGTGAAGAGGTGAAATTAGTTCAGCAAGCTTCTGAGGAAGAATGGCAAGGAGATCTAAAGCCACAATCCTTAAGAGCAGAAGAGGACCTAAGAATTTCTACACGATATTCAAAGGGCCAAACATAGGTGTCTATTCAAATTGGGCACAAGTTTCAGGTTATGTTAAGTATCTTTCAGGTGCTTCATATCTTGGTTTTGAGACTAAAGAGGAGGCGGAGCAAGCTCTCTTTGAGTTTCAAGTTAGTCTGAGAAGAGTTATTCCATTTACACTAGATCAGTGGTGGGATATGCAATTCAGATTACAGAATAATTCCATTGAGCACGTAGTTGGAATCAATTACAGGAGTAAGCTCTATGAAGAAAGTTTTAACAAAGCTGTCATACTTCCCAAGTGTGACCCTCAGATTTGTTATTTACTTTGTCAGATGGGATTAGTTGCTGAGATATTCAGTAACGGCGATTTAAGCAATTTGAAGAGTTTTCCGAAGGAGTTCGTTGACGAAGTCACGATTTTTAGGAAAATGAGGAAAGCGTTTCAGATGACTGTGAAAATTAGGGTTTTCTCAGACATTCCTGAGTTTCCAGATGAGATGAACAGCCAGTTCAGAGAAGCTCAGTTAGTAATGCTTTTGGGCATCAGCCAGTTCAGGATAACTACTAATTTGATAAGTACTAATTTGATAAGTCCCACATCGGGCGGGCCCGGGGTTGTCCTGGGCTATATAAGGCTGGGGGTTCACCCTCCTCTTGACTCGAGTTATGGGGATGGGCACAGGTCTCTTCGTGTTCCGTTGCGCTGCCTCAGTCCTGGCAGTTAAGAAACCTTTAAAACTTGAATATTGACATTATCTTTAAGTACCAAAGGTTTATTTTCTGTTTTCAATAAATCTTTGTATGATCTTTTTGATTATATGAATGAAATTTGTTATATTTTCTTAAATATTCTCATTTCATTTCGTCATTTATCTCCAAATTATCATACTATGTGGTTCTGTAAGCTTCATTATGCGTTTAGTAAGTAGAACTGATGCCAGGAGTTCCAGTTCGAAAGCGAGGGGTGTGAGTGCCGTTAGTGGGTTCCCCGGGGCATTCTTGATGTCTTTGTTGTGTCTGGATTTAGTACGATGTTTTGCCGGAAAATCCATGATGCTGTGAACGTGAAGTTGAATCGACATAGATAGATATCTGGTATGGGACAGGGAGATAGTGAGGGTAATCAATTAGATTTGAAGATAGGAGGACTTAGTGGGTTCTCTGAGGGTTCTTGTTTTGTCTAGTGCATAGAGGTTTCTTCTGATGGTTTAATATTAGTCGTTTCCTTAAGGATTGATCATCTGTTTATCTTCCATTTCATCATTGGAACGATGAACGAGGATTAATCTCTTCGCAACCTCTACCGTCTGTACTGCTTCTCGAATATCATAAGCTCACCTTAACAACTCTAAGACTCGCTCTGCTCTAATTTCTTCCAACACGTCTGGAACATTCTGTGTTGAAACAAAGTTCTAAGGAACTGTAAATTCCCTTGGAACTATGGACATTTCAAAGATGCACGCTGCTTCTCTGAGCATCTCATGATTCCAATCTGGCAAATCTGGAAATACTCTAATCCTAACGACTTGAGTATTAGCCTTTCTGATCTCTCTAAACTTTCTAATTTCTGCAATGAACTCATTTGGAATTAACGAAATATTGCTGAAACTATCCTTTGTGTAGATCTCTGAAACAAGACCCATCTGACATAATTTATACGTCGGATTAGGACCTGCGCCTAGCAAAATTATTGATTTGTTTAACGAACCATCAATAATCTGACTTGTCGTCTTAACAGTAATAATATTATCCTACTTGTTATTCTGAAGTTTGATCTACTCGATCTTCCAATCGTCCAGACCAAAACTTATTCTTCTCCTAGATTTCTCCTGGAAATCCTCAAGTGCTGCTTCTGCTTCTTCCTTGGATGCATAACCACGTAAATTAGCTGCTGACATGTTCGTAACCAGAGATTAGACCAATCCCTAGTTCTGATTTACACCAATATTCTTCCCGGTGAAGATGGTGTATCACTCCTTCTGTCGTCTGCTGAACTGCTTTCTCCAAGGATTCTGAGGATCCTCTTTAAAGCTTTCAGTTTTCTCCATTGCTGGCTTCTTTGTTCCTGATGTAGATCATGTTGTAAGCTGGACAGTATTAGAGGAAGATAAAGCTTCCTTAAAACTGGCAGGGGCTTGAATCCCTGGCTGTTCGGTGTTAACCGACTTAACCTTGGCATAAGCCTGTTCCACCAGTGGGGTGAAACTATGAACTTCCAGTGGGGAAAGCTCCGGATTTGGCTTTTCGCCTTGTGAACCTTATTCACCACTCTCTTTCTGAATTCTCTCTATCTCAGCTAATTCTTTTTCAATTGCTGAAATCTGACTCTCAACTGGGTTTCTCTCAAGCTTCTTGAGTAACAAACTCTTTCCAAACTCAGAAATTCTCTTTTCCATCTAAATAACCTAACTCTCTAGTCAAGATATCTGCTAGATGATTGTGATCTCCTTAATAACTTAACTTCAGAAGTTTGTTGATATGAGTTGGGAATTCATTTCTAACTTCTTGGGTGTAGTGAATCAGCTGCGATCTAATCCTTTCTTCTGGATTCTTTAATCTTAGCCTGCAAATATGCTTGGTTTCTGATTTCCAAATATCTGGATCATGAGGATGATCACTAGATACTTTCTCAAGTATTCTCTTAATAATCTGCATATATTTGTCATCCTGCAATTCAACATTGTTAAAACAAAATCGAATTTTATGACTCAACTTTCTTACTTCAATAACACCTAATTTATCTTCAAGTGCAATCTGTCGTTGTTCACTGTTTAAGTTTGCTAATGGCCCACCACGTTGGAGCAAAGCGCAAAACTCTGATGTTAATGCACGTCTCCTGACTCTTCGTAGTCGAGGAACTGAAACTCTGATTTCATGATTCCACTGAAATGAAACCTGATCTTTTCCTTGCTGAAAATCTGCATATAGGTCACAAAAATTACATCCTAATGCAATATCTGTACCCATAACCATCTGATAGATTGTTGGAACTTCGAATCTTCTTCCTCCAATCTTCACACCAATCTTTCGAGCAACATATGCAATATGATCATGAGTATCATTTGCCAATGTTACCTTAATTGGTTTGTCAAGCATTTCCCAAAATTTCTCTGGAATTGCTTCTTTCCTTGCTAAACAAGCTGTTGCACCATTGTCTATTGATGCATCAAGTTTATAATTATAAAAACCTGGAATGCTAAGTGTTACCTCTATGTAGACTGTTCTAGGATTCGTGCTATTCATCACAATCCATAGAATCGTCATCCGACTGATAATCTTCGTCTGAATTAATTGATTCTTCATCAATCTCGTAAACTTCACCATTATACCTGGCTAGTTCTTCTTCTGGGATTTCTTCGGTATATTTATGATTTTTACCCGTAAAAACTCTTGTAACTGAATAATAAATGTAGCGAACCATAGGGTTCCCCTATCATCTCTAACTCTGCCATTTATCTGAGCTTGTTGACATTGCGTAATAAGTCTAGTACGCAATTTATCTTCCCAATTCATGTACCAATAGAAAACGTTTCCACGAATTCTGTTTCGCACATAAAATTCTGTCGCTGTAACATCATTATGTAAATGAGGATAATTTGTACTAATATCAGTAGCAATATTCTTCATCCACATTTCTAAAGTTTCTTCAGCATTTAGAACACAATCAAGGTTCAAAATGTTACTATTCTGTAAAACAAACTTAGGCTGTAAATCAGGATTTCGAGAATACCTGGTTTGACCGAAATTTGTTGTTGTATTACCTCTACTTGCTGACTGTCTGATTCTCTGATTCACAGCTTCGTAGATTTGATCTACTTCTTGATTGCCTGATGATTCAATCACTGCAACTTGATTTCCTGATATAGTAATTCCTTCTCCGACTTCCATCGAAGAACTTACTCTTAATCTAGGTCTGCGAATATTAGAAATGATAACCATAATTGGTTCTTGCTGAAACATTGCTTGCTGAATCGGCTTCGTTAAGCTCCTTCTTGAGTTTTCTTAATGACATACTTGATTGTATGTCACTAAGTACGTCGTTTCCGTTCATCATATTTGAATTCAAACGGCAACTAACTCTAGCTGGACTGTAATCCTTGATGAAATCTACAGATTTCACCGGTTCTTTCTTTGCTGGTTGAACTAGGATTCCCTTGTTCTTTTCGCAAGTGCTCTTTATCTCTTTGCCCGATTGTTCAATTCTTTCTTCAAGAGTGTGAACAATACTTGCTGCTGCGTTCAAGCTATTCTCTGTAATTGTTTTTCTTAATCCTGCAATGCTAGAATTATGAACCTGAACTTCGTTCTGAAGTGCACTAAACTTTGTCTGTAACTCGGCAACTTCGTGAATGATTTTGTCGAGTTTGTGCGATGTTTCTCCGTTACTCATCTTCGTCTGAGCCGTATAAGCACTAAATCTGCGATTTAGCACTCTCAGTTCTTCTTCAATTCGCTGGAGCCTTTGAGTAGTATCTACCTCAGTTCCTGCAAGATGAAGATGAATTTGATTAGACAATCCTTCAGAAAATTGACTAAATAATTCTTTAACTAAATCCCCCCTATTTTTCTTGAAATCTATTAAGCTAGAATAGATTTCACCAAGAGCTGCGCTAACACCATTAAGCAGCTTTGTTGTTGCTGAGGAAACCACAGAAACACTTGGCGGCCTCCCATATGGCCGAAGATGCTTCCATAAGCAAATATTTAATTATGGATCTGATTAATATCGGAGATTCAAACTCACTCCTTTATCTTCGTCGTCAGAGATAAGCCCTCCGGTTCCAGATCCGCACTTGAGTCTCCTTCCTTTGCTCAATGCTAGATCGGAGCCCTCATATAAGAAAGAAAATATGAAGGGGGCAAGATGGTAATTCCGTAATTACATTGTGGGGTTTCCTTTCCAGCTGGAAAATGTTTGACATATCTCTGTACCAGACTTCACTTTACAATTGTCAGTGCTTAGTGGGTTCCGTATGTCGCACAAAATTAATTATGGCAGAATTCCATATTCCAAACTCCCAAATTAATTATGACAGATTAAAGGGAATTGTGTAACGGTAAAAAGATTTAATTATCAAAAAGATTAATTAATGTGTGATACTCAATACTAAAAATGAGTAACATGTTTTATGTTTATATCTCTTAGGCTTTCACTTCTAGTTGTGGTGTAAAAATAAATAAAAGAGTTAAGGTGTAAAAATAGAACTTTAACTAGAGTAATCAAGTGCAAAAAAAAACCCATAAATATTTAAAGTTGGTGTAAAAATGATAAAATCATTAAATATAATCTAATACATTTATTTTTTGTGATAAATATCAAGTAAGCATCACCAAAAAGGCAAAAACAAATAAGTATCCGGTAGACGGTAGCTCGTGAGTTGGGTTAAAAGAAGCAAAGGTGGGTTGGAGAGCCTGCAGACCTGTCTTCGGATTCCACAACATAATGTTAAATTGTTCACTCTTTAATGTAAAGTGAGGAGTATCCAATGCTAAATCTTAAGGTAAAAAAAAAAATAATAATAATAACATGTTCATATCCCAGGCTCTCACTTATTATTGTTACTTTTTTTAATAATTAAATCATTTATTTAAGACCTCATAATAATTCTAACATTAATTAACTAAAAGGATTAATGTATAAAACTATACATGAACTTTTGTCAAAAATGCATTGAACACTACATGATTTTCTCAAGATGCAAAAAATACACATGAACTTTAAAATTTGTACAAAAATGCTAAAACCGTTAAATATAACCTGATTCTGTTACTTTTTTATGATGGGACTCACACTATTTATACATATATATATATATATTTAATGGTGTTAGGTTACACATTTTGATACATTTTAAATGTCTATGGGTATTGTTACACTTTCAAAAAATATATAATACTAAATGTAGTTTTGAAAAACTCGTAGTTATGTTTGCAACCAATTTAGATCAAACTAGGTAGAAGAGAGGGAATAGAGGGCCTTTCCGCTGAGATGGATCTTCTTGGTGTGAAATGGAACGGAATAATGTGAATCAACGGTGGCTGAAGCTTATCATAATAAGTATTGTCTAGGATTCTGTAAACTAGAAATTGTGTTTGCTAAGAAATGTATTTCATAGATAGCAAAAATACGTTTCTTATGTTCTTAAGGATAAAATGGATATTTTAAAAAATAAAATTTAAAATGAGAGAAAGTACATATTTTTGTATACGCATTGGTCCCTGCCTTGTTAATTTTATCCGCATTGGTCCCTCCTACTTTCCTCAATTCACGACAGCTTTATATCATTAATTCATTACCCTTCGTCTTCCGTCATCTTTTTCTTTCGAATCAATTTGTTTCTTTATCATTTACCCTTCGCTCTTCTTTTCATATTTTATATATGTAATCATTAAGAAACCTCATCTTTTTCTTTGCCAACTAATTTCTTCATTTGTTGAAATTCACATACGTACGTTAATTATATTCTCTATTGTTTCCAGCATACAAGGTAAAAGAAAAAAGAAAGAAATATAAAATTAGTATTAAAAAGGGAAAATAAATATAAAATATATTATTCTATATTTGTAAAATTAGTTTCCACCATTAATATTACATTTTTCTTTGTAAAAAAATATTGAGATAAAAAAAGTAAAATAAATATGAAATATATTATTTAAACAAAGAGAGACAAAAAAGGGTAGGTTAGGCAGCTAGGTTGAGCTGTTTTCCTACATCTAGGGTTAATGTACAAATTTACTTCTAAAATTTTTTTTTTGAAAGGAATGTTATCTTAAAAGTTTTAAAATGCTACCCTGAAAGTAATTTTGTAACTTTTAGAGTAATGTTAGTCTTGAAAAAAAAAAGTCCGAGGCAAATTTATATTTTAATACTTAATTAAATACTACATTGGATCTTTAATAAAATGTTAATTGACTTTTTGGAGGGAATTAATGAACTTAAATAATGTATAAAATTTTGTTCACATTTCTTAAAAGATCAACTTACTCTTGTATCAACGATGGAATGTTATTAAAAAAAAGATCAGATCAGCAATTTTACATTAATTAAATAAGACACCAGGCGGAAGGTGACCTAACAGGTATACGGACCATCATAATTTTTAATTGAAAAAAGGAAGAAAATCAAATAAAAGATAGTTATATAAAGCCCTGTTTGCTAATCACTAAAGGGGCGAATAACTTGGTAGTAGATTGGGTGGCAAAAATTTCATTAAAGAGGTCGTATCCGTTAGATTGGGTATAAAGACCTCCTATGTGTTTGAGAATGCTGTTAGAGAAGGACCTTAACCCCACTTTTGATGATCATGAATGATTCCAACTGGCTGTCTTCTCATTCTGTTTGCTATCTCTTAGTTTATTTTTCCCTTGTTTATGTTCTTCTAGTTATAAAGACTTGTATTCTACTTTGCTTCTCATTTACTGAATTCTCTTTTCTCGGCAAAAAAATAAATAAATAAATAAAGGGGCGAATAACTAGTCATCGTTAGGCTCTGTGGGAATATTTGGCTCCACCTTTCTCAAGCTGTGCCAAGGGAAACTTGCGACTTGCAAATAACTTCAGGAAAATGACAAGAAACTTACACTTGAATTATGGAAACCCAAAACGCTGCCATGAATTTCGTAAAGGACAATTTGCTGTCAGACAGCAATTTGGGTCTTTGAATTTTAAGGGAAATGACGAAAATGTCCTCTAAAGCAAAATGCCCTCTAAAGCTCTCTATCTCTCTCTCTCTCTCTCTCTCTCTCTCTCTGTGTCTTCGAAGGCTCCAGGCTTCTTCTCTCTTCTGCAAACTATCATTCTGGGTTTGCTGCAGAATAAGCCTTCAATACCCAATACTTTTCGCCACAAAAGTCTTGTAGAGAAAACTATCATAGATATTTTCAGAAAATTTTCCGTTTCTTTTTTTCCCCAATAAATTATTTGCCCCTTTCTGTAAATTTTCTTCCTACTTCTTTTTCTTCATTTGAGGAAAACATTGAGACAGGGGAAAGCAAGGTCCTTGCTATCAGTGTGGAGTTACAAGTGAGTTCTTGTTTCTCCAATATGCATATATCTTTTTTTTTCTAATTTTCTTTTTGACCTTATGACCTTAACTTTTGTTGGTATCTAAATT
>QFDD01004365.1:0-15114 GCA_006871305.1 Vachellia collinsii | reverse complement strand
TGAATTAAATCAAAGATGCGAAGAGATAGGCCCTTGGTGAATGGAACTCGGCTGTCATCGCTCTCAAAATGATATGGAAGTTTATAACCCTCTAAGTCTAGATAAAAACCCCAAGCAATCACTTAGTTCCAATGCTTTAATTGATGAAAACTCCCTTGAATCCAAGTTAATTACCATCTCTTAAAACATTGTTTTAAACCACTTAGAGTGTAATTAAATGGATGATGCAAATGCTCCAATGATTGTAAATCTACAACCAAAGAATCCAAGCATACACCTTAACTACCAAAAATCATTGACAACTAATTAGATGCAATGGATTAATCACAACTGCAATGCATATATGTAATTCAGCATAAACACATCGTCCAAACCAATTACATAGTCTAATCACAAATCTGTAATTAAGGTCACATAACAGTAGAAATTCCTAGATCTAGAAATTACTAACACAAGTTCAAACATAGATCAAGACTAAGAAAAACTCCCCTAATGTGCTCATGAACTCAAGCTTTATTCCCTCACCAAGAGACTAAGGATTTAGCCTCTCATTGCTTCCAAAACGCAGCCATCACTACACATATGTTCTGCCATGAGAGAAACTAAAAAGGAAGAGGAAAATATGGAGAAGAAGGTAGTGGAACTGGTTTGAATGGATTGGAGGTGCAGAAAATGGTTGAGAAATGAAGAAGATGGAAGAGGAAATGAATAGGGAAGTTAGGAGGTTGAGAGAGCAGTGCTGGGGGCTCTCCTCTACAAATCTGCGGAATGGGAGACGTGATTCTCATCGTGGTTGTTCCAATTTAGTTAGATCCAGCTGCTGACCTCAGCTCAAAACGCACAGCATCATTTCCACGTGATTAGGTCGCGACTTGTCATAGTTAGGGCGCGATCTGGAAGTAGTCAAGTTGTGACGTGGGTCAACTGCATCGCGACGTGTTGTAAAACTCACATCTTCTGAAAAATACATCCAAGTCGCGACCTAAATTCTCAGGTCGCGACCTAAAAGTGGCAGAGGGCTCCTTTGGCTATTTTTATCTCTTGATGAACTTGTGACTCTTTTAATGTTCCATCTTGGGTCTTGAAATCTCCTCCAAATGCCTACAAATAAAGGCAAAGAGTTTTGTAGAAGTTAAATGAATTAAAGATAAAGACATTCACAGTTTGGATGAGATAAATGACCCATTTTTACCCTTAACTAAGTATAATGCGATGCATGAATGAATATAATCAATAATGGTACAAATGCATGCAAAATAAGGGTAAAGGTGTTACAAAACACCATAAAACACTCATGAAAACCATGTAAATATTGGGTTCTATCAGTTGGATTGGAATCTACTCACCAATCCTACTGCAAAACATATATATGGCCTTGTAAAAATCATTGCATACATCAAATTTCCAACTGCACTAGCACAGGGAGCTCTTTCCATTTTCTTATTTTCCTTTTCTGTTTCAGGACACATATCTGAACTCAAAGTCACTTTGGAAGCTACTGAGGTATCCATGGGATTGCAGTCCTTCATATTGAATCATTCAAGAATTTTATTAATGTAGCTTTCCAATGAAAGAGAGAGAATTCTTTTAGAACGATTCCTTCGGGTTTTGACTCCAAGTATGTATTTTGCTTCACCCATGTCTTTCATCTCAAAGTTTGATGAAAGTCATTCTTTCACAGTTATAACTGAATTCGGACTATTCCCAACTAATAGTATGTCATCTACACATAAAGATAATATTACAAAATTACCCTCAAATTGCTTAATGTAGACACGATGATCTTCCTCGATTATTTGGAAGTCATATAAGGTTATTGCTCTATGAAAACTCAAGTAACACTGTTTGGATGATTATTTAAGCCCATAAATGGATCTTTTAAGTTTACAAACTTTTTTCTCATTCCCTTTTATGATGAAACCTATTGGTTGTTCCATATATATTTCTTCATCCAAGTCACCATTTAGAAATGTAGTTTTTACATCCATTTGATGAAATTCCAAATCTAAAATATTCACTATTGCTAGCATAAGTCTTATTGAGTTGAAGCACACAACAAATGATAAGGTATATTCGTAGTCTATACCTTCCTATTGTCTATACCCCTTAGAAACTAATAGAGCCTTGTATTTATCGATTGATCCATCTGCTTTTCTTTTAATTTTGTAAACCCACTTATTCCCAATAGCTTTTCATCCTTTTGGTAGATCAACCAATTCCAAGACTTTATTCTTTTTCATTGAGTCCATTTCTTCTTCCATTGCTTTCTTCCATTAATCCAGAGCAGGGCCAAACAAGGCTATTTGCACAAAACAAGGCTCATCATCTTCATCTCGAGTAACAATAAGTGCTTCTCCTTCTATTTGGAAGCGCTTTTTAGGGACACTTCGCCTGTCACTCCCCCTTATTGGAGTTTCTTGTCTCTGTCTTTTCTTTTCTTTATGTATTTGCTCTGACATTTCAACACTCCCACTCAAATCAATGTATTGAGATGTTTGAGTATCATTACTTTGTTCTGTACTACCATGTTCATGTGTCTCATAAAGAGATACATTGCGGTCTATCTCTCCCTTGCTAGGGAACTCACTTTCTATAAACGTTACATCTCTGGATTCAATTTCAGTCACGGTGCCATCTTTGTTTTCTCCTATGAAAACAAATCATTTAGATTGTTCAAAGTATCTAATAAAGATACATTTCTTTCCTCTAGGACTCAACTTCCTGTATTTATGAGAATCATCATGAATGTACGCAGTTGATCCCCATGATCTTAGAACATTTAAATCTGGTTTGTGTTTTGTCCACAACTCATAAGGAGTGGTAGCAACTAACTTTGAAGGCACATGGTTAAGTATGAAAGTAGTTGTTAATAAAGCATCACCCTAATATGAAATTGGAAGTTTTGCTTGTGCCATCATAGATTTTACCATATCTAGAAGTGTTCTATGTCATCTTTCTACAACTCTGTTCTGTTGCAAAGTGCCAGGGATAGTTAATTGCCTAATTATCCCTTTTTCTTCATAGAGCTATTTAAATTGATCAGACAAATATTCATGACCTCGATCAGTAGGCAAAGTTTTAATTTTACTGTTTATTTAACTTTTTACTTCATTTATATATCGTCTAAAGTAGTTAAGAGCCTCAGACTTATGTGAAGTCAAATAAACATGGCCATATTGTGAATAATCATCAATAAAAGTAATAAAATATGAAGCTCCATATCTTGCTTTCACACTCATGGGACTGCATATATCTGAATAGATTAATTGCAACAGTTTCTGAGCTCTAGTTCCATTGCCAAATAGTTTTCTGATTGTTTTACCAATGAGACAACTCTCGCATAAAGACATTTTCATGTTAGTTATTTGACCTAGTAAACCATCTATGGCTAATTTAATCATTCTATTTTGATTTTTGTGCCTTAGTCTAGTATGCCAAATATTCATGTCAATAGTCATGTCAAAGGGAGATACAACATAGCAATTATCTGCATTAAATTCACCAACAATATCCATAATAAAGAACTTCCTAAAACACAAAAGCTGAACCATAAATGGTTTGGTTGTCCAAAATGTCTGCAACCTTACCATGAAATTTTACATCATGCCCAAATTCTAATAAACATAAAACAGAAACTAAATTCTATTAGATGTCGGGAGTATGAAGTACATCATATATGATCAAGGTCTTCCAACCACGTAAAAATAACTTGCAAGTTCTGATTTCTTTGACCTTGATCTTTGCATTGTTTCCCACGTAAAGCCACTTGTTTGATATGGCAACCGATGGTATTCTACATAGGACTCTCTGTCCCTTGCTACATGGTTTGTTGAGCCTGAGTCTAGAATCCAAGAAGAACATATAGGTTCAGTTAGAAAAGCAGTGCTTAAAACATACAAAACATGTGAATTCATATAATTCACTAATACCTTTTCATCGTCCTTTCGCTCGATACAGTCTTATGCGAAATGGCCCATCTTCTAGCAAGCATAATATTTGACCTTCTTTAGGTCAATTTTCTTCTTACCGTCTATTTTGCCTTTCTTCTTGAATTTTTTTTTCCCTTTTTGAACTTTAGATTGTCCTTCCTTCTCTTTTTATAAAATTTCTTGCTCTTTTTATAATCAAGCTTTGCATTGGAAGGACCAACACCTTCAGTCAAAAAGGCATGTCCAGAAAACTTATATGCCTCTAGACGTTCATCTTCAAGCTAAAAGTGTAGCAATGCTATCATTGTGGATGAGATTCACTTTCATGTGTTCCTAGCTGGAGGGAAGTGATCTTATTACAGCCTGAACTTGCTATTCTCAGGTGTTGTTTCATGGGCATGTTGGGCCTAAGCTTATAGGTATCAAACTTAATGGTTAACCTTCTCAGCTTAGTGGTGGATGTGCCATCATAACTTTCCTTCAATGTGACCTATATGGCCTGAGCATTCTTTTATTTTTCATATTCACATATTAGATCATATGTCATAGTGTTTAGCAGTGTGATCCTTGCAATGTTGTTCTTTCTCCTCTAGGTCTAATAAGCCTCTTGGTCCCTCATGTGTTGGGACATATTCCCAGCTTTAGATTCCAGTAGGACAGTTGTTAGAGGCTCTACAACTTCCCATTCCTATAATATGTACTGCATCTTTCAGTGCCAAGTATCCCAATTATCGCCATTCAGTTTTTCACCTTTGTTCAACTCAGCAATTATGTTTTTCGTAGCCATTCTAAGTCCTGTAATAAAGTTGTGTCACATTAATTTTTTTTTCTCTATGTGAAAACCGAACAAAGAACATATCAGATATCATATAACTTCTTATTGTATGCAATGTCATGTACTTATATTATCTCCTATCACATGAATTCTAGCAACACCATTATATCTTTCCAAGAATTTTATAAGTATATTTCAAAATTCAATCACTTTGCTCTTAGAATTCTCATTTCTAAAAGCTCCCACTTATCTAAATATTTATACACATATATATCATTGAATACATAAAACATACTTCATTACATGTACAAGATGTCAATACATAAACATGTTTGACAAATTCAAAGGAAACCAAATACATTGATTAAACATCATAGCAATAAGTTATTATAGCTTTCTTTAATTTTCTAAGTTTGGGTGTTTTCAACATAAATCATGTTGCCATGCCTAATGTTCATACCCAAAGATTGTTAATTTGTATTTTCCTTTGCCTAAAGCCGTGACCGCTTTCCTATATTCTAGCATCACGTTGGCGTATAAGTCCCCACTTTCCATATCGCTGACACATTCAACATATCTTGCAATCATACCATTTATTTGTTTTACATTTCTTAATCTAATTGCATCACGCCAAGCTGTAACTTTAGCTAAATTAGAAGTCAAAGGCTGGTTTACTTCTTCTTCCACTTTTTCTGAATTATTAGCATTAGGAGCTCTACTCTTAGGTTTAGAGCCAGTGTAAACCATTTGAGGTTCTACTTGAGCTTTCACAGGATTTTGTTCAAGATTTTCTTCCAATAATTCTTCAGTATCATCTTCCTCAAAGAAGACTACTTCTTCATTATCCTCTTCTGGATCTGGTTCAGGTAGATGTACTTGAAATTGATTATCCAGATACTCAAAAATTACATATTCATACTCGTATGTTCCCATGCTCATAGAAGAATTTGTCATCATTGTTATCTAAGTAAAATAAATAACTTAAATTACTATTTAATTACATAAAAAGCTTTTCAAAGTGCACTGAAATTCTCATTAAACATATATGCTTTGCCATTGCATATAGGCAAATAATATATCAAAATCACATTTAGGGAATTTTAGAGACAAACCACAGCTCATTTGGACTTTCCACTCTCCCACGAGCGCCCCCAGAAAAAAGAAATCTTGGTAAACTGAAAAATTTAGGTGATGCCCACTCTCGGGGAAGGGACGTGTATTAGATGCGTCACCGTGGAGGCCACTATAGGTCTCACACTCCGTCCAGATGGCCTCCATGTGCCAAAAGCTTTGCAATGGACCTGTCAGAAGTCCGTTTTGTTGTGCCACATAGCCTCACGCACCACGTGGCCCTTTCCTCCTTTGTTTTTCAATATATGTACCCCTTTTTTTAATTGGATTAGAGTTGGGCTTACTTGACCCAACCCATTTGCCTCTTTTTTTGTTTTTTTTTTTTGTTTGCTTGGACTCAGGTTGGGCTAACCCAGTCTAGCCCCATTCCACTTCTTTTTTTTAATTCGTTTGTGAACTCGGGTTGGGCTACCCAATCCACAATATAAAAATGATTTTTTTTTCTTTAGGCCTCCAAACCCAATTGCTATTCCCTTTTTTAAAATTAAAGGTTTTAATTGAAACGACGCCATTTTGTGTCATACAGTTGTCTTCAACCTCCAGTCGGGTCGCTCCAGACCCAATTGGAGCAATAGGTCGGGTCCAACAGACCCACAACTTCTCTCCTCTGTTTGTCCTATGTTAATTTTCAGTCTTCTTGGTGTCACTTTTCTCATTTTTTCGAGTTCTACGCAACGGAATACATTTTGAGGCCTAGATTTCAATTTTTCCAATAACCCATTTTTGAAACATCAAACTGTGCTTCTGGTATTCTTCATGAATCATGCATTTCTTGTTAAATTCCTTATGAAAGACTTTTGTGGACAAAATCACAGTCTTAAGCATATTTATATCTCATCAAAGAGCATATATATCATCAAACATAGAAGATACGCATTCCCTACGTTACACAATAACACTATATACATAAGACATACAATTTACCCAAGCATACACACAATAGCCACAGGAACGCAAGAAAACTCTGATACCACTAAAGGTTTAAGCGCATACTTGGAGATGCGAATTGATTGCTCACAGTACCCACGTGAACCAGATCACAGTGAAGGATACGGTTATTTTACACAGCAGTAACACGGCAATAAGAGAATGTGTTTGGAGGGGAATCTATTTTTCTTACATTTGTGTGGAAGCCTGTTTTTTTCACTACTCATACTCTATATATAGAAAAATTAAAATGGCAGTTTTCACTGTAATTTAAAAAATTACATTCAACCACATCCAAAATAATTGTTCCCTCCTATTATGCAAAATTTAATCAGTTTGGGGAATTTCACTCCTCTCTACCCCATTCTCTTATTTATTTCATTTTTCCCCAAATTAGTGGGTTGAGCCTAATCCACCGAGGGTGGACTATCCCATTTTCTAGCAAAAACTATTTATTTTCACTTAACTACTTTCATGAAAGTTGCTCTAATTAATTTTTTTTCTTCTTCATAGTAATTAAATTATTCCTTTTTACTTAATATTTTTTACTCCTTTTTTGCTTAACTTTTTTTCTTTCTTTTATTCTAAAAAATTAAGCAAAAATGAGTAATTTTGATTACTAGGAAAAAAAAATATTTATAACAACTTTCATGAAGAAAGTTAAGCAAAAATGAATAGTTTTAACTACCTAAATGATCTCCAAATGAAGCTCTAGACCATAAAATATGCTAACTGGTTAATAGAGTTAAAAAAGTTAACGACGTTGCTAAATTTGCATCTTAATAAATTGATTATTACTAAATTTACACTTTTAAAAAGTTAATTGTGCTGGATGCTCTTAACCAATAATATTGTTGCTAATTTTTTCTTTGAAGAAATGCATCTTGTTAATTTTTAATTGCTTTGTAAAATAAAAAAAAATTATTTTTAAACTCGAAACAACTACATGTTTCATTGTTTTCCATTTTTCGCTGTGTTATTTTTACTTATTCTTCTTTATACTTGCCGTCATGGTCATTAGTTTGTCCCACTTGCCTACATCATCTCCTGGGCCTCCAACTCTCCATCCATTATCGTTATATTCTCCACTACATCTCTCATTTTCTCAGTTCTCCAAATTGATTTTAAGAATTGTTCCAAACAATTTTGTATGTTCTTTTTTTGTTTTCAGAGTCAGTGTTTTAAAAAATTATCCAAACATATTTCGTTTTTTCTTTTCAACTATTTTTTTTTTAAAAAAAAGGCACAGAAACAAATAAGCCCTGAATCTCTGGATAATTTAACATAATTCAGCCACCTCCACCTCACCAAGGAATTTTTTTTTTTTGGGGCTAAGTATGAGATCCCTCCTAAAAGCAATCATGTTCAATACTCTATCGGTGGCAACCTTTTCCAACAGGAATTTGATTTAGTTTTGCAAATCAATACATTTGACAAATTCCATGCGTAGCTCTGAAAAAAAACAGCTTTGGCAGCTAGGACTCCTATCACACAGGCAATGTCTGCACTCTTATGTGTTTGTACTTTTGCTCTCTATTGAACCTTCTTGCACTCTCTGTCAGACCTCTCGTTAAAAGGAGCTTCAATGCCTCAACCCCCTCTTCCAAAGCACCATCAATCTGTCCAGCAATCGAACAGCAATTCACTTACCAAAATAAAGCAAGTGCATCAAAATTCTTCGTTGCACTTAATTGTCTTGAAAATAAAACCGTGAGTAACAATATTCCTCAGTCGAAAATTCCATAAAAACTGAGGCACTGCAAAAAAAATTCTTCTGCAAAAAAAATTCTTCTACTAGAGTTCAATACCAAAAGAACTTACACGTTGTCTGGCAGCTACATTGAATTTCTGAAGCAAGAATGCTTTAGGATCCATTTGGCCTGGAGGCCTTCCAATACCTTAACACCAAACAAATTGAAAATAATAATTATGGTTCCTATATAAAATATAGGGAAAAGTTAAATGATTTGCAACAAAAGAGCACTAACCAATTCTTAACCGAGGAAATTCTCTATTTCCTCGAAGGTGATAGATCACACTCTTCAGCCTGGTTCAAGTGAAAAGAATTGAGTACAAGAAGACACATGACTGGGATGAATGAGAGCGGGAACTAATTAGATCTCATGATCTCAATTCCAGGCACAAGCCATCTACGATAATTGGATGAAACAGGTCTACTTTAAAAAGAACTCACTATGTTTTTAAAGCTACTTTGATTTCCTTCCTATACACACGAGACAGAGTATTGGTGCAGGTATACCTTGAAGGTACACGTGTCCTCATTTTTATCTCCAGCATAAGAGAGTTAACACGGCATATTTACTGATTAACAGGTCACAAACTCAATACATGTATGTGGAACAGTAACAACAACATAAGGCCTTAATTAATGTAAGCTATCATAATCAAACAACTTAAAACACAATTATCACACGTTATTATACCCATTGTGGCTTCCATGACCTCCTTTCTCATTAAGACGAAGCACCCCACATGGCAAATTCATGTCATCATGGATCTACAACCAAAGAGTTGACTGAAATGAGAAACAACTCACTTATTATCAATTGGATGCTTCAAAGATTATAGGGTGAAAACAACAAATTACCACAAGCACATGATCAAGAGGTAGCTTGTAATAAGCAGCCATTGGTCCAGCCTGAAGTTTCATGGCAAGAGATATTGTCTCATAAATTAAAAACTACAAAGAAAAATTCATATATGGAAGTAAAGCATCACAATCCAAGAGAATAATGACCTCTTTGGATTAACCGTAGAAACTACTTTTCTAAAGTAATTTATAGTTCACGAAGTAAATATGTGAGAAAAGTTTTGTCTTAACTTATGTAAACGTAATTTTTCAGCCTTATGGCAAACAGGGCCAATATCCTCAAAATGGCAATAAACCTACAAATTGAATCTACAAGGCTCATACAGACAATTATAGTTTAATAGTTCCCATAGTCAATTCCAAGATATTACCACAATAGCTACCAAGACATTATAAACCTTGATTCTGTTAACTGCACTTGCTTTACCAGTGGCGCAAATTAATCTTGCATTAATGTCAATCAAAGAATAGATTTTCCAGGTTTCAAATAGAACTAGGACAGCTATTCTAAAAATAGTAAATCAAATTTTATACACCTAAATTAACAATCCAAGAAAATAATAGGCCATGTTTGCATGTGAAAGTGGACAAAAGCCTTGAATAGGTAAACTTCAGAAACTAAGTTTAATATCTCGAAACCTTACTGATTCACCGCTAAGATTCATGTAAGTTTGAGGCTTTGCAAGGAAAACAGGAACTTCACCAACAATACCTGTAATAAATTATCCCACAAATTATTCAGAAATACAAAACATACTGAGAGTAAAAACAAATGAGGTTGAAGAAGGAAAATTGAATGCCATGGACAAACCTTGGCCAAAAATGGCTTTGCAATGGACAGTGCTCATAGCGATCCCATGCGATTCAGCAAATGCATCAATCATCTCAAATCCCACCTGCTTTCAATAATTGCATTATCTTTCAATGAAACTACAAACAAAACCTCTAGGATGCATTACATTTTAGATTACAGTATACATTATGTCTCGTTCCCTTGTACTTTTCACCAGGATTGCCCAACCCAACAAAAAGCCATGGCCGAGCAACAGCAGTACACAAGTGACGCCTACAAAAGTGATTAAGCATCTTGTCCAGGAACTCAGGCAGTCTTCACCAAATTGGAACACATTTTCTAATGCACTGAATTTGGTTCACCTGCAATTCAGCAACTAAAACTATAAGTTTTAACAAGTTTCAGCTTGCAACCAACTATTCTTATCTATGCAGTTGTTTCCTGATATTAGAGGTGCTATAGTGCATAAAGAACAAGTTTCAATAAGACTGATTAATTATAATTTCAATCATGCGGGCAGTAACCAAGGATTTCCTGACTTTAGATATAACCATACAAATAAATTTAAAGAAATAAGCTAAATAAAACAAATTGAAACTACCATCAATAATTGCAACATCATTTTTAGCCACTAAGGAATTTCAAAACACTTCCACTTTCATAAGCAATCCCCATCAAACCATGTTCAAAACATCCATTGAAGGCTTAAACAAATGAGCTTTTGATCGGACCATGAAACCATACTCCATAATCAAATCTATCTATAGCCAAAGAGTAAAGTCTAAGGCTTTTCAGGCTTCTACAATCACCAAAAAAATAAACTGTTGATATTGATCCGAAAAATAATAGTATGCCATAAACTAGAACAACTATGGAGTTAGTAGATGAAGAACGACAAGGATTAGGTTACAAAACTATGTACAGCATTCAAAAAGGTAATGAATGATGTATGAACAAGTCAACAAAGCAGAAATGGGGCTTGCTGTAGGATGATGGGGTGCATAGACAATAACAAGGAAGAACCAGCCAATTCAACACAAATTTGTGAGTAATAACAAGGGGAAGTTCTTCAAGTTCCCCCCATTTGGTATGACAATATGCGAGTTATTGTAGAAAACATTTGTAATCAGATTAACTAACCCAGATCGTGGGACTGGTGCTAACAACTGCAGCTGACTAGCTTTCCAGCAGCAGTATCTGAGTTTGTCTGGTTCGACAAACGCAAAATTTATTGAGATAAATCCAGAAGGGGCAGCGAGAACAAAGAGAAGAAACAGGTTTTGCTAAAGAGTATTAACTTATGTAATTACATATTCTGATGATATTATTCATGTAATAATTAATATTCAATATATATATAACCTCGAGAAAGATGCACTATTTCCAAACAGAAGAATTGCAACCAGCCAATCATCAGAGAAGTATCGCAAAGTTGAATGCTGATTCACCTTTAAGGCTAAGCATGAGGAATCAGGATGGAAGGCAACGATATTTAAGCAAAGTTCAATGGTTGCATATTCTTAGAGATAATCTCAAAAGATAAACATTTAATTATTGTGAGAATAAAGCTCTGGAACCAGCCTCAGTCACCAAAAATTGCCACAAGAGCAAACACCATCAATGAAGTGGTGGAATCTCATGTTATCCCTGACAATAATATTTCTTTCTGTAACTCTTGATGCACCACACATAACGATATGGCAATCCTCACATATTCTGAGGTTTTTCATAATCTTTATAGTGGAACCAGCATCTGTATTCAACAACCCATACGCTAGAGCCAGCTTTTCACTATGAGTCATTAGTATACGCTTCTTTTCTTCAGCACTAACATCATATGGCACAGAAGCCAGATTTGGCTGGTATCCAGTAGCCTTCAGTCGCTCCACGAGATCCTCTAGTGCCTTCCTTATCTCCCTCGTTTGTAGATGTGTTGCATCGCCTGCAAAGAATTCTTCAATGATACCCTTCTTTACTTCAACCCAGCTGCATCCAGGGTTTTTCTTTAATTTTTTTCCTCTCATCAGTTTCCTCACCCTTGACACATCATCCCATCTACCAACTGATGCGTATGTATTAGAAAGCAAAATATAGTTTCCAATGCCATCAGGTTCAAGTTCAAATAAATGGCTTGCAGCAATTTGTGCAACATCGGGATTCTTATGAATGTGTGATGCTCCAAGAAGCGCTCCCCACACTCCCCCATTGGGCTTCATAGGCATTGTTTCTACAAGCTTAAGTGCTTCTTCTAAGTGTCCAGCTCGACCAAGAAGATCTGCCATGCAAGCATAATGATCTGCTGTTGGAACAACACCAAAACATTTTTCCATAACAGCAAAGAGCTGCCTCCCCTGGTCTACCATGCCTACATGTCTGCACGCAGAGAGCACTCCTACTAAAGTGACATGGTTAGGTATTACCCCTGTCTTCAACATATCAAAAAATAATTTAATGGCTGCATGAGCATGGCCATGCATTGCAAATCCTAAAATCATAGAACTGTAGGAAAATACATTTCTTTCCTTCATTGCCAAAAAAACCTTGTATGCCTCCTCCACATTACCACACTTGGAGTACATATCAATGAATGCTGATCCCACAACTAAATTATTGGCTGGCCTAAATCTGGAACTCTCAGCAATATCCCTAATCCAATTTGCATGTTTTGATGCACCTAATTGAGCACAAGCAGATATAACACCAACCAAGGTAACTTCATCAATTGCAATACCAGCATCTTGCATTCGCTCAAAAAACTCCAATGCTTTCCTTGGCATGGCATTCTGGGAATAGCCATTAACCATAGCTGTCCATGCCACCATATCTTTAATAGGCAATCCATCAAACAACTCCCCTGCAGATTTCATATCGCCACTTCTTGCATATGCAACAATCAACTCGGTCCAAGAAACAACATCCCTTTCAGCCATTTCATCGAATACTTTACGCCCACAATCCAAAAGCCCACATTTAACATACATATCAATCATAGTGTTGCCAACATACAAATCAGACGCAAAACCACCTATCAGTATTGTCTGAGCATGAACTTGTGACCCCAAACTTGCATCAAGAACAGCACCGCAAGCCTTAAAGAGAGCTGAGAACGTAAATGATACAGGACCAATAGCTTTCTTCCTCATACAACTATACAAACGAATTGACTCCGAAAAGGGTCCTTGAACACTATAGCCACGAATCAGAGCAGTCCAAAGAAATGGATTGGGGCTCTTGACCTGTCTGAAAACAAGGTGAGGGTACAAGTTCACCGGAACATCCATTTCAATGAGCATACGAATAAGCTTGGTGACAACATAACAACATTGATCGAGGCCTTTACGGTAGAGATGGCCATGGACTTGTTTGAGTTGGTTCAAGGAGGTGCATCCATGTAAAATAGATACAATATAAGACTCCAAAATCTTCTTCTCGTGAAGTTCTGCATAGGGAGAAAAACTTGGAGTTGATAGCGGCAGCTTCCATAAACCATCAAGTTTCAGAACAGAAATCGTGGACATTCTTCGATAGAGAAGTGTAGCGACTGAGTTGAATAAAAACGGATCTTTGAAGGCATTCAGAACTGCAAGCATTTTCTTCATCTTCCATACTCTCACTTCGACAGAGTATAAGCAGTTACCATATCAAACAAAAAATTGCATGAGAGCAACTAAACGACCTTTCAGTTCAAGCATGCAACCATGCTCCACAATCAAGTCAATCTATACCTGGCGAGAAAACTCCTACGATTTTTCAGGCTCCAACGAGCGACAAAAAAAGACTGTTGATATCGATCCTATAAATATGCCATGAAGTGTAACAATTTTGAAGTTGGGAGAAGAAGAACAACAAGGGCTAGATTACTAAACGACTTAAGGAACGGAAAAAGGTAATGACTGACAAAGAACCAGGTCGACCAAGCAGTGACGGGTTTCCTGTTGGATGATAAAGTGGATAAACGACAAGCATGGAAAGTAGCCACTTCAACACAAATCTGCAGGTGATATCAAAGGGAATGTTCTAGTGTCCTCGTCTAATAGAATAAGTGAGCAACCGGAAGTAATTGTTGCTTCCGTACCTGTTATTGCCGACAAAATTTGTAACGAGATTAAATAACCGAAGTCGTGGGCTCAGTGCTAACAGCTGCAGCTCCCAAACTGTCCGTCAGTGATCTCCGACATTCCAGCAACCGTACGATTGACGTTGAAGTGAACCCAGAAGGCGGCGACGAGAACAGAGAAGGATGGGAGTGACGGTCACCTAACTGTAAATTGAGCATGCCAGAGGTAAGTGATTTGTAGCCGTCCGATCTGGGGTGGTTCCCTCGTTTCTCCTCTTCCATATTTTCTTCTCACAGTCTCATCTTCATCGTTAAACAAAGAAATAGATAATTTAGATTTATTATTTTATAAAATTATTATTAGGAAATGAATTTAAACAGGTAAAATATAATCTACATAATTTATAATTACAATACATATAAAATAACAAAATTTTGAATTTATGAAATATTATAATAAGAAGTTTATAAAATATTAAATATGAACCAGCCTTATTATTATTATTTTTTTTTACCAATATGAATCATTCATTATTTAATTGAAAGGTGGAAGTAAAATTCTAAGAAAAAATGAGAAAATTTACTGAAAATTAAAGAACCATGGAATCAATGTGATGAAAACTTTATTAAACAAGTTGAGGAATTAATTCAGTAATTGAACTGAGGATAGAAACGATGGAAATTAAATTAATATATTGTGAATTTAATTGTGTATTGTAAATTGATAAAAATATGAAGGGAGAATTAAGGATAAATTTCTGTTATTAAATTAATTATAGAATGGAATATGACTAATTTTAATGTTAATGGAAGCTCATTTACATACAATAAAATCTTAGTTACATATTGTTGAACATCAGTTCATATTATGGAAGTTCAATTGCATTTGTA
>QFDD01004364.1:0-18532 GCA_006871305.1 Vachellia collinsii | reverse complement strand
TAATGTGCTTTTAACATACCATGGTTATGTGTAAAGTGCTTGATAAATATGAATGCAAGTGTTTCATACATGTTAGCCAAATAATGAATAATTGTCATGCATATTAATGGACATGTTAGTGTTTTTCTATGGGGATTTCTATGAAATCTCACTCTCCCAAAATAACATTCTCTAGGTCCAAGTGCAAGTAAGGGCAAAGGCAAGATGGCAGAGGAGTAAGGGAAGCTCTATATAAATTATGATGTGTAATACAATTTAATGTTTTATGTTAACGTGTTTTGTGGATTTTTGAGACTAATGTAAAGTAAGCATCCACATATTTTGCTATACGGATACTTGGGTAATCTTGTGTGTGTATATATATATATGTGCTGAGTTTGTTAAGGAATTATGGGGAATGGAATCATGTATGTTAAGTTAGAAGTTGAACAAGATAAAGAGGCCTAAAAGGAGTCCAACACCCTTGCTTAGACCCTAACTTTAAGCTGTTGGGAAAAATAGCACATGAAGTTAAAATAATGTGAAATTTTCCAAATAACTAGTTCATATGGTAAGTTTCAAAATGAGACCAATATCATTGGATTTGGACATTTGTACGAAAAGTTATGGTCTCCCAGAATTAGGAGAAAAACCTGGAAAACTGAAAATTTACCCTATGAACAGTACAAGTTCACGTATTAAACTGTATGAATTGGACAAGAAATCGAATACATTGGTATTTTTCCCCTGTATATAATTTCATAAGCTTCATTTAGAGACTTGAACCACTCAATTTTGATTTTTCTAGAATTAGTTATGAATTTTCAAAGTTGGCCTAAAAATCTGAATCTTTACCAAATGAATAGTGACTTTTGGCTAACTTTGGAATTTCATTTCCTTACTCCATTTTAACCTTGGAAATCATTAGAGAGGTTTAATAGTGGTCTCTAATGAAGTTAAAGAGGTGAAAAATGAGGTGTTACACTTATCAAGGCACTATTTTAGTTCACATACAATACTTGGGTCCAAGGAATGATTTTTGTTGTGATGACTACACATAGAAGAAGAGTCATTGCTTTTAAAAAGGTGAGATAACATGATTGTCTAAAGTGTTAAGTGAATGAGAAGTAGAATAATCACCTAATAACAGATATTCTATTAGAAACCTCATTCTTAGTGTCTTATATGTATAGCTATGAGTATACTGGCAGACAACCCTTTTATGGTAATAAGCTGCCTAAGAAGTGGTGATTCTACCTTAAAAGGACAATTGAATACGATTACCCACCTTTGTTGTTGATTGACTTATCTATCTTACCACCAAGTGAAGCAAAACATATTATTATATATAAGTGTATTTGTAAGAAATTCTTGGACCTTGGTGTTTCCTTGTTGAAAAAAAGGCCACATAATTCATCTGGTGGTGGCTTGAGGAAGGGGACCCTTATCTTGCCTTGGCCAAAGCAAATAGAGAACTCTAGGTTTTTATATTAGCTAGTTATTGTCAATTGTTCATCATACCACATCAAAGCACCACAATATGCACATTCGTAGTCTAGGTGACCCTCATCTATATAAGTAGATGTAGAATTTGTGGGTGAAACCTTATTGTGTTCATTAACACCACTATCATGGATAATTTCCCCCGGGGAATAACTTTGCATCAACTGCACCATATTTTAAAGAAAAAGAGTTGAGTTTGTAGTATTTGAAAATGTAAAAATGCACAACTGGATAAAGTTATATAATATCTAAAAATTGCTGTCTAAGGATGTTTGATTGAGTTGGGGAATTAAATTAGTTGATACTTAGTTAATGCCTCTAAGTGTAATCCTTTTATTTTTGGTACACTTCCCTAACTGAGACTATTTGATATAATTTTGTCTTCTCCCAATGGTCGTTGAAATTTTTGCAGACCCATTGGGTAGGAAAGTTATTTGGGAATCCAAAGGGATGGTTGTGAGATCTAATGGCATACATCTTCCTTGTTGTTGGGGACATGTGGCATTTGATGTTGGTAATTGTTCACGTCCATCATAAACCTCTGAATATGAGGTGCATCCAGAGTATCTTGATTCCATTGTTGCACTACGATTGTTAGGTGTACAATGAGTGAATCCTTCTTTCTTGATGTCACCATTGGCAAGAATATCAGCATGTAGCTTTCTCCTTTTCACTGCATTTTTGTGGGCACATGTGTGAAGTTAACATTTAGATTTAGCATGCTTTCATGAGGATGTATCATATTTATGATGGTAGATAGAGTTACCTTGCATGTTTGACATGTTGTTTCAAATTTTTTAAATACAATACTTCATTGAAGATCTCCTCACATATACCTTCACATGACTTATCTTTGCAATGACTACTGCAAAAAAGAATTTTACATGTATTTTTATTTATTGTAGTTTAGATGGGAAATAGAGTTACTCAATAAAGAGATGTGTTTTTTTGTAGAGTTTAGCGAAGTTCATAAGTCATGCTTACTTTGATCATTGGTTAACCACCATATTCCATGGTAAGATATAAGATCAATCTTTCAGATTTGGCACGGATTGCCACATCAACTTCTGTTCAATGGCTAGGATTGACCTATTGGAATGCAAAAATGAATGTGTCATATGAAGAACATTTCCAAAGCCATTAGCTCTATGATCGGAGTCATAGAAATGGTGGTAGATGCTCATTTCCTATGGGGACACACAATGCAGTATTTTTAGTAGGCATCAAAGCTATCCCTCATAGCATGGATGATGATTTTGTAGTGATTATTTCCAAGGGTATTAAATAATCTTCTTCCTCACTTTGTGTTGAGTATAAATATTATGGAAGACTAAAAATGTTGGTTTGCACATACCCCCCAAAGGGTTATAGAAAAGCAAGGGGAAAAAAAATAATCTTAATATGAAATTAACATCATAGGTTTCTTTCATTGTGGGGTCTAAGTGGAATTAAATAGGGTGTTTTAGAATTTGAAATTAACCTCTTAAAACCTTTATTTATAAACTAAAAAATTCTCATCATTAATATTCCTAATATTATAATTAGTAGAGAATAGGGATTGCAATGTAAGAAGCACATATGTCACATAATATGGAAAGTATAATTTAATTAATTAACAATAAGGATTTAACATATCTATGATTTTAGTAATTTTTTTAATCTATCAACTCCCATCTCATACAATTTAATTTCACTTTAATGATTTAATAATTTAATGACAATTTACTTATTTTGTTTACAATTATGCTTTTAGATTTCTTATTGTAGCAAAATACATTTGAATATATTATAATTTTATACAATTGAGTTTATTTTCATAATCAAGATATGAATGATATTATCTTTTTAAAAAAATACATACCAAAACGTAATATTTTTTTTTATTATGAACGGTTATCTCTATGGTGTTAAAGGTCGTGGAAGTTTAAACAGTTAATGTTAGTATATGAGATTGCTAGATATTTGTGCCAAGTTAACAATGTTTGTTTATGGAGTAGTTGTGCTACTTCATGGGTGGGTTTTAATTTTCATGATGGTCTATCTTTATAAAGTAAATACCATATTGATTGTTGTTCGTAAGAAAGAGTATGGGTCATACGACAAAAATGTGTCAAATTAATAGTTTAGCAAAAAAAAAAAAAAGAATCCCTAATATTTTTTTTTTTTTGGGGTGAGGGGGTCATTATAATTTATTTGTATCATTATGGCATGAGCCTCCCAAACACTAACTTGTATTATCATTCATTATCAAGTAAAAATACATGACTTTGGAACACTTATACGTCTTGATGTTTTGAGGCCCAATGGATGATTTCACATTTTGTCAAACATGTAGTTTTTAAAGGAGCTTATATAATGCTTCTGGGCCCTTATGTGTCGAACAAAAGTATCTTCCATATAGCGTAGTTGCAAAGACACATGGAATTGATGACAAATTGGTACACTTGTTTCTTTGTAGAATATTGAAGAAAATATTCTAGAAGGTCAATGTAGAACAACATTCTTATTTAAACGGGAATAGAAGAAAGCACAAATCATTAACAAAAATAGGAATGGAGATCATGAAGTTGACGAACATAGGACCAATAAGTATGGGTGGAACATTACAGGTTCATATCATCCTACTTCCATCTTGTTAGATATAAGCATAGAACTATCAATGGACCAAAAAGGGGAGATGCCTAGAGTTGATAACCATTCATCAATTCTCGTTCTTGATGTTCTTGATTGGCTTTGAGGAGCTAAGTTGAGTGTTGATATATCAGAGAGACCAACAATGTCTTCCAAGTTACTATTAAAAATAATGATACGCTTCATAAGCAAATATGGAGGAGTGAACATCTCATCTATCTTTTGCCCACCTTCAATTTCTATTTCAACTCCTTCTATAGTGGTTTCCGTTGCTCGAGATGCAAATGACTCTTGCATTAATTATAGATGTAAATAATGGAAAGCAAAAATTTAGGTGAGCATCAGCCTTAATATAAATGGTTTCTTTTTTCTACTTACTCTAAATTTGACATGGATTCTAATATACGATAAAAGAGCACACGATGAAGGACAAGTGTGAGCTAATGTTACCTCTTCATTTGTGTAGTACAAGAGATGTACCAAAACATCACCTGTGCACATTTGAGTGATAGCAAGACTGCTAGATCTGTGCTTTATGTTATGTTTTTTAATCCTTAGCTTCAGGAGAACAACTTTTCCAGAAACACTTTCCAACTCTTTAGGGAATGAAGAAGGAAGGGCTACCTTGCTACAAAGTAATGCTTTTGTTATAACCACTCATGCATGTTTGGAATCCTCATGTATGGACTACAAATGGACACTAATTTCTCCCATTTGAGCAAATTCTTTTATATATATTTCTTAATTTAATGGAATTAGATAGGGTGCTTTAGAATTTGAAATTAACCACTTAAAACTTTTATTTATTAACTAAAAAAATGCCATCATTAATAATCCTAATCTTATCAGTAGAGAATAGGTATTTCCATGTAAGAAGCATATATGGTATATAATATGAAAATTTTTCATGTAATGAAATAACAGTATAATTTAACATTAATTTATTTAATTTCAAACTTCTATCAATTCCCATCTCATACAATTTAAGGTGCATTTTGATTATTTAATAATTGAATAATGATTTACTTATTTTCTTTGAGGTTTCATGATTTAATAAGTTAATAACATTTTACTTATTTTCCCATTACCTTATGCATATAATGTTTCATCTTGGAAGCAAATTTCCCCAAAAGCTAGGTAACATGACGATCAAATAATATGACTAAGAACTTACCAATGGAGTCATGTACCTTGTAATGTATTTTGTACCTACAAATATTGTACAAAAATAAGTAAAGGAATGATTAATCATGCCCTCATATGTTATTTTACATTAGAGTAGGGATGGTGTCATTACTTTGGTACTGTCATGAGCACTTCCTTCTCAAATTTTGTGCACTTAAGGACACCATTGTCTAAGTACTTAGGCTTCTTATCACATGGACAACCATCATACATCTAACCAGAGAGAGTTTCAACCTTTTGTATAGTAACTTTGGTAGCAACTTCACATTCCTATGACACCCCATAACCAAAAAAATGTGTCGTTAATGATCTGTTTACTCCTCAAAAACTATATTGAGTAAAGTAACAAAGGACTTTGAAAATAGTTTTAAGAGCTGAGATAGTAGATGTAACCTATAAGATTTATAGAATATCTGAAATTGTAAGCCTGGTACGAAATGTCAAGAGAGATTCATTGGAGTAAGTTCTGTTGTCATCGTCTAAGATCTGGTTAAAAAGCTGGATTTTTAGAATATATGAAACTATAAGCCTCGTACGAAATGTTAGGAGAGATTCACTGGAGTAAGTTCCATTGTCAACATCTGAGCTCTAGCTAAACAGCTGGCTTCCACTTGGATCTTGACTAAGGCTGCAATATGAAACATTGAGAGAGTTGGTTGAAGGAAGGAAAAAATGAAGGGTAAGCATTCCAATTTTTTTGAAGGAAAGAAAGAATTGTACCTCTCAATCAACATCTTAGCCAAGGGTAGGTTAGAATTGAGTGTGACCTTCATAGCACTGAAGGCATTGCTGAGATGTCCATAGGCTTAATAAAAGTGTAAGTATTAAAATTTAAGCATGTTGGCTTTGAAATAGGTTGGTGTACTAAAAAGAAGCATATTGTGGTCAATTACCAGTGTTTTCATTTAACCTCACAAAATGGACTAAAACAACAATTGGTAGTTCCATGTCCTTTGATTTTATATTGTACATCTCCATAAAGCAATTCCCCCACAAAGATATGGAAATGCTATTCTCACTGCATGAGAGAAAAACACAATGTTAGTTTCTAGACAAAAGTAGTACAATGTATTCTTCAAAATGTAATAACTTGTGTTTCCCAATTATACATTCTTCATTATTTTATTATTATGAACTCCAACTATGAATATGAGGAGTGTGGTGTGTTACTGTTGGTCTGCAATTGTGAAGTTCAACTTCTTGATGACATCATACTCTCTCCTCATATCTTGCAATTGTCCAATGGAATGATATGTTATATACCAGCATTCAATCGTTACCCATTAAATGGAATGACATATGTGTGGATAATAGTGCTGCATGATTTGCCTATAACTTGAAGTGATGAGGTTTTTTATTAATGATATCTGTGATAGAAACAAAGTTGAATGCTCCATTTTCAATGTTGATATCTGATTCATCAAAATATATGTGTGGGTGGAAGTTGAACCTCCAAGGATGAGCGGTGACCTTGAATCGATTGTCATTCTCAACAACCTCAAAGTTCTCAAACTTGTAAACTAAACCTTCTTCTAGTTCATGCACAAAACGATCCAACAAAGCTCCATGGGTAACTAATACTTCCACCCTCTTAAGCTAGATGACATATACAAAAATTTAATAATTTAAGATATAGCAAAGCTCTATGGGTGAAAAACTTAAATGAAAGCTAGAAAGGTATAATCTTTTGGGGGAGGATAACATATTTACACACCTCTTTATCAACCAAAATCATTCCAACCTTCCAAATAGGGAAGGGGGTCACCTTCCTTCGAACAACTAACTTCCTTAGGATATTTGCGTGTATACATCATGTGTCTTCGCTATCGTCAACATCCTTAAATAGATCAATCTTCATCTTTTATTAAGTGTAGGCTGTGTATAAATGGATTAGTGAATATAGTAAGTGAAGTCCTATGGTGCTAGGTTAACGTATATGTTGACGAACAAGATGAATTATGTGAACTTATATTGAGATGTTAGGCCCACTTTTGTGATGTTAAACACAAACTATGTTTAGATTATGTGTCTTGGGATGTATGTCCACTTTTGAAGATGGGCACAACTTGATCAATATTTAATGTGAGCTAGCATGGGGAACATTGGCTAAAGGAGGTGCAATAAACAATAGGCTACACCTAAGAAAATATGAGATACATGGACACAAATTATTAAATGTGTAGGTGAGTGAAGGCCATAGCTACAACGTAAACCTTTCACTTATAAGTAATGACTATGATTACGTTTGGCAGAGACTAATAATTTCAACTTCCTAAGTGGTGTGAAAGGCATTAGAAGTCTATGAATGCATACATTAATTACACTATCAAAACATGCTTACAACTCCTCATCACTATTATCCATTATCCCGATATGAATTTGAAGTGATACAGCAATATGTGAATTCATACATTAATTACACTATCAGGACATGCTTACAACTCCTCATCAATATTATCCATCATCCTGATAGGAATTTGAAGAGATACAGCAATGCCTGACACTTCATGCGGCAACCAAAAATTATTGCTTTCATCTGGAGTACAATTGGATGGTCTACAATACATGAAATAGTTGGTTTTGGAGAGAGAATGAATTATATAGCTTTAGTTGGATTAATGGAGATTTATAATATGTAGACATGGTGACCTTGCATCAACAAGGTAGCCAATAGTTTTGGTCGACATGGATTAGTATGACGAATAACTGATGGAACAGTTTTAGTTATATATATTGATTGATTGATATGATATTTGATTGATAGATAATTAAAGTGTTTCCAAAATCATTTCTACTACTATTTCATACAAGGGAAGTCAAGTACCAAATAAATTGTTAGCCTTCCTTAAAAGGCAACACTCTAAAAGATAGATGAACCTTGTGATTTCTTTCCACTCTTGTGATTTGTTTCTATAATTTCATCCTAACAAATCTTTCCATTTCCCTAACATAAATACAACAAACTTAATTGAGTGTCAAGCTCTATGGAGAATCCCCACTGTGAGTTTCGCCTTGCTTAACTATTTAAAAAATCTCTGTTTTTGTTAAAACTTGTGTGTCATCATCTATAGATTGAAGTCACTATGATATTCCATATGTAGTTGGTGACACCTGCAAAAATAAATTAATCCGAGTCCGTCCAAAGACACTGTTCTTAAGAGCGATTCCGCAACTACCGGCTAAGCAAGATGTGGCACTCCCCATGATTAAACGAATTCTTCCTGCAAGACAGGGTGAGCAGAACAGCAGAAAATAATATAACTCAGTGGGTAGAGCAATATGCTAGAGGAGGAAAAGAGATGCACAAAACTCAAGTACTGTATATTTTTTTCCTTCATTCGAAAATCCTTATTATATTCACAACTGCAAAGCTATTTAGCACCAAAAAATTATTCGGTCATCAAGAGAAAATTGAGTGCATGAAATTTTGAACTAAGTCATAAAACCATGGCAATGACCAAATTGTACGTTGCTTTTCCTACTTTTATTGCATCAATTTTTTTTTCTTTTCTTTTTGAATCCTTTGCCATAAAGTACAATGATGCATTGTTTTTAATAATAAAAAACACACATTCAATGGCCATAGATAGAATTGAAATAAGGAAATCAATTTTGACACAAATTCAATTTAAAACATCATCTCTCTCATTAAATGAAAAGTTGACAATTATGAATTTGAAAACTCATTAAAGCCCTTTTTCTTTTCCCGCAACATACATGTACATAAACACACATTAAAATGTATAATTGTTGACCCAAAATAACAGTTTCCCCAACATACATGTACTTAAATTATAATGTATTAAAAAATGTATAAATGTTGATAAAAAAAAAAGGTTTATCATATTAGCATTTTCAAATTTCGGGCTCTACGTTAAAGGTTGAATTTTCCTGGTGAACTTTATAAAAATAGTATTTTTATTTCTATAAAACTTTTAATAGAAAAAAAAGGTGCTCCATACACATTTCTCTTGCGTATAAAGGGTAAGGAAAAATTGTCGGATTAGTCTCCAGTGGCCTTTATCATGTGCAAACTCTTTCCTCCTCTTGACTCATTTATTATTTCAATATAATATTTATCAAACATTCTCTTAGACCCCCACAATCTCAAATAATGTGGGACTCTTCCTTTGACACACCCATACAGTATTTACAACAATCCCCCACATGTGTCAAAAGAAGCACCATAAGCTGAGTTACTCACATGAGTATAACCATTGTATCTGGTGGTTCTTAGAATTATGAACCAGACCTAGACTGATAACACATGGTACACAGAGATGTTAGTGAAGCCTGCTTCTATGAACTAACAAATCTTGGTGTATACCAGAGGCATTAAAAGTCATATTATACCCCCACATTCCTGCTGTTAATGGAATTTTTGTGCGTTAAGACAGCTTGCACGTGCCTAATGCATAACGAATGCTCTAGAGATTTTGCCACGATCTCATAGGAGAAGCCCCACTCCACATTCGTAGAGGTGATTTCATGAAATGTACCTGCATTGAGCACACCATCCCATAGGATTATGAAATCATTAAGAGCTTTTACTCATCCTCACAAAAATGCATTGTAGCACTTTCTCACATCATAGGAAGGGATTAGTAATTCGTTTAGTGCTAGCAGAACTAACACACGACTTGTTTTTACCCATTGAACCTCCTTCATGGGATCACCAATCACAGAGGTTAGGTTGTCATCGCTGTTAATTTCAGATTGGCTTCAATCTCATTCCCTTCGATGTTTCACTAATTTGTTTCCTCCCCAGGGGTTTAGTCAATGGATCCACAAGATTCACTTCGGACTTCACATAATCGATTGAGATTACATCATGTTTTAGCAGCTGCCTTAGAATATTATGTCTCAACTGTATATGTCTCCTTTTACCATTAAAGGTTTTATTCTTTGTTGTAGCTTTTGCAGATTAGCTATTACAATGTAAAGACACTGATGGTGTTTGTTTTTCACCTAGTGGAATTTCTGTCAAGAAGCTTTTCAACCACTCAACCTCAGAACTAGCTAATCCCATAGCAATTAACTCAAAATCCCTTGAGGATTTGGTTATGATAGTTTGTTAAGCTGACTTTCACATCACACAACCACCACCAAGAATGAAAATATAGCAACTAGTGGATTTTGTCTCATCTGAGTTAGAGACCCAACTAGCATCACTGTATCCTTCTAATAAAGTGGGAAATCCACTATAATGGATATCGTAATGCATGGTACCCTTAAGGTATTGTCCTTACCAGAGCCTGCCAATGTTCACTGCTTCGACAATGAGTATATCTGCTCATCCTACATACAACATATGGTATATCTGGCCTGGTATAATTCATCAAATGCAACAGACTCCCAATAATATGTGCATATTTAGATTGAGCAACTGAATCTCCTTCATGCTTTATTAAATGCATACTGGAATTATAAGGAGTATTCATAGGAGATTCATCATATTGTTCAAACTTTTTCAAGATTTTTTCAACATAATGTCCTTGAGAGAGTAAAATACCATTATCATTCCTTATGATTTTAACGCCCAATATTACTTTTGCTTCACCCAAATCTTTCATATCAAAATTTGAAGCAAGAAAATGTTTTGTCTCAAGCACAACATTCATGCTAGTACTAAAAATAAGCATGTCATCCACATACAAGAAAATAATCACACAATCATCATTTACGATTTTGTGCAAACACATCTTTCTACTTCAATAGTAAAAAAACCATCATTATGCAAAACTTGATCTAACTTTTCATGCCACTGTTTTGGCACTTGCTTCAAATCGTATAATGATTTAACAAGTTTACAAACTTTGGTTTCATACCCAGGAACCACACATCCTTTAGGTTGCACCATATAAATCTCCTCTTCTAAATCACCTTTTAAAAAAGAAGTTTTTACATCCATTTGGTGAATAAAAAGTTTATGGATAGAGGCTAAAGTAATAAAGATTCTGACTGAAGAAATCCTTGTTACAGGAGAAAAGGTATCAATATTTTCTTTTTGAATAAAACCTTTTGCTACTAATCTAGCCTTGTATTTATCAATTGTTAAATCAGGAAAGTATTTTTTTCGTAAAAACCCATTTGCAACCAATAGGTTTTGTTCCTAGAGGCAAATCAACTAAAACCCAAGTTTTGTTTTGATTTAAAAATCAATTTCAGCTTTTATGGCTTCTTTCCAAAAAGGTGCATCTAGAGAAGAAATTGCTTGATAAAAATTTTTGGGTTCATCTTCCACCAAATAGGAATAAAAATCATCTCCAAAAGATTTTTCTTTTCTTTGTCTTTTACTTCTCCTTAAATTCTTGACTGAATTTCATGTGAAATTTGTTCAAAAGAAGAAGCAGGATTTTCAATTCTTCTAGGAAAGTGCTCAAATTTTAAAGGAAATATATGTTCAAAAAATTATGCATATTTTGTTTCAATAATCGTGTTACGATCCAAAACATCATTTTTCAAAACTAAGAAACAATAAGCAGCACTTTGCTGAGCATAAATAATAAACATGCAATCAAAAGTTTTAGGACCAATTTTCCTCTTTTTAGAATCAAGTAACAAAACTTCAGCTAAACACCCTCACACTTTCAAATATTGAAGGTTAGGCATAAAACCTTTCCACAACTCATATGGTGTCTTATTGGTCTTCTTATGGGGAATTCTATTTTGTAAAACACAAGCAGATAACAAAGCTTCACTCCACAGGTTATCAGGTGCAGCGGAACTTATAAGTAAAGCATTCATCATCTCTTTTAGAGTTCTTTTTTTCCTTTCTGCAACACCATTAAACTCTAGTGAATAAGGAGGAGTTACTTCATGAATTATTCCTTCTCTTTCACAAAAATCATTTAAAGATAAATATTCCCCTCCTCTATCTAACCTAGTTCTTTTAATTCTTCTATTAAGTTGATTTTCTACTTCTGCTTTATATAAAATAAATTTTTCAAAAGCTTCATCTTTATTTCGTAATAAATAAAATTTAGTATATCTTGAAAAATCATCAATAAAAGTTATATAATATCATTTTCCACTTCTTGTCTCAATTTGTTTCAAATCCCCTAAATCAGTATGAATTAAGGACAACAACTCAGTTTCTCTTTTAGTAGCAAAATGAGTTTTCTTAGCTTATTTAGTTTTCGCACAAACCTCGCATTTATTAATACCATTATTTTTTATTTTAGATATTAATCCAAGATGTTGCAATCTCTTTATATAGGACCTATTTATATGCCCTAATCTAGCATGTCATATAGAAAAGAATCAAGAAAGCGGAAGAAGATGCATTATCATTCATTTCAGCAACATTTAGCAAAAATAGTCCTTGGTTACAATAGCCTTTCCCAATCAACACATTATTCTTTGTGATGACAATTTTGTCAAACTATAAAGACACTTTAATCTCAGCTTTCACCAACAAAACCACAGAGACTAGATTTACCCTGACCTTCGGTACACACAACACATCATTCAGTGCTAGGATCTTTCCTAATGTGAGCTTAAGCATCAATTTTCCTCTTCATTGAACCTTAGCAGTTCGGGAGTCAGTAAGATAGATGCGGTCATCGCCTTCTTCAAAGGAGGTAAACATCTCTTTATTTACACAGATGTGCCTAGTGGCTCCTAAATCTACCACCCACTTCTTCACATCAGAAATCAGGAAGGCCTAAGAAACCACTGCAATAATGACTTCATCATTATTGGCATCATCTCCTACAACCAAATTCACATTTGGCTTAGGAGGATTATTGCTTCTTTGAGAATTGCCTCCTGTACTCTTCTTTTTGCACTATGCTGCATAGTGCCCTGGTTTGCCACAAACAAAACAATTTCCCTTTTTCTTAAAGCTAAGGTTAGTGTCTTTGGGTTTGTAACCAGATTTCTTATTTTTATTTTTGGAATCATACCTCTTGGAGTGTGGTTTTGATTTCACCAGATTTGCTTTAGCATCCAGTTCCTTCCCTTTTGTAGCTTTTATCACCTTTTTTTGTTTGTGTCGTCAATAATAATATGAGTGATCAAATCCAACAGGGACAACTACTTCTGTTTATGCTTCAATTGCTGTTAGTAATCACTCCACGTCTCAGGTAGCTTCTCGATCAGCACACCTGCTAGGAACTCATCTAGCAAGTTGATTTTCTCATCTCTGAGATCCTTCAATAACTTGTGGTACTCATTGATCTGGAGCTTTATATCTTTCTCATCAGTCATCTCCCACTTATAAAAGTTCCCCACCATGAACTTTTGTTTACCAGCATCTTCAGTAGTGTACTTGAGAATGAGAGACTCCCATATCTAACTTGCCTCCTTGTAGACACAGTAAACATCGAAAAGGTCATTAGACAAAGTGTTTATCAGAGTATGTCTGCAAACCTTGTTGGCATAAACCCAAATGTCTTTTTTGGCTTGATCAGCATCGGTTGTTGGTTCAGACTGTGTGAGGGCAGCAGCTACTCCGTGCATATCTAGGAGAGTGTAGATTCGCTCTTGCCAACGTCTGAAATTTTTCCCATCGAACTAATCTATCTTTGATGTATCAAGGAACGGCCTTGGAAGGGGCACTGCAGTCGGAATAGAGATTGGGACAACATCATTGGGACTAGTTACAGTGTTCTGTGAGTCCATAAGGTTTAGCTCTTAAGATTGTAGTTGGTGACACTTGCAAAAAATAAATTAATCTGAGTCGCGTCCAAGGACACTGTTTTTAAGAGCGATTTCGCAACTACCGGCTAAGCAAGATGTGGCACTTCCCAGGATTAAACGAATTCTTCCTGCAAGACAGGGTGAGCAGAACAGCAAAAAATAATATAACTAAGTGGGTAGAGCAATATGCTAGAGGAGGAAGAGAGGTGCACAAAACTCAAGTGCTGTGTATTTTTTTCCTTCATTCAAAATCCTTATTATATTCACAACTGCAAAGCTATTTAGCACCAAAAAATTATTCGGTCATCAAGAGAAAATTGAGAGCATGAAATTTTGAACTAAGTTATAAAACCATGACAATGACCAAATTGTACGTTGCTTTTCCTACTTTTATTGCATCAGTTTTTTTTTCTTTTCTTTTTGAATCCTTTGCCATAAAGTACAATGATGCCTTGTTTTTAATAATAAAAAACATACATTCAATGGCCATAGATAGAATTGAAATAAGGAAATCAATTTTGACACAAATTCAATTTAAAACATCAACTCTCTCATTAAATGAAAAGTTGACAATTATGAATTTGAAAACTCATTAAAGCCCTTTTTCTTTTCCCCCAATGTACATGTACTTAAACACACATCAAAAGGTATAATTGCTGATCCAAAATAACAGCTTCCCCAACATACATGTACTTAAATTATAATGTATTAAAAATGTAAAAATGCTGATCCAAACAAATGGTTTATCATATTAGCCTTTTCAAATTTCAGGCTCCACGTTAAAGGCTGAATTTTCTTGGTCAAAGCTTTATTAAAATAGTATTTTTATTTCTATAAAACTTTTAATAGAAAAAAAGGTGCTCAATACACGTTTCTCTTGCGTATAAAGGTTAAGGGAAAATTTCCTGATTTGTCTCAAATGGCCTTTATCATGTGCAAACTCTTTCCTCCTTTTGACTCATTTATTAGTCATATATAATATTTATCAGACATTCACTATGACCCCACAATCTCAAATAATGTGAGACTTTTCCTTTGACACACCCACACAATATTTACAACACCATATACGTAACTAATTTAATTACAATTATTACAAAGTTCCTCACTCTTAATCAATCTTTATAACAACAAGTAATTCATTTGATTTCTATACATGTGTGTTTCATTTCCTAGTGCACTTCATCATTAACTTTTTTTGAAATTTCTTCATTTTTTGTGTTTCAAAGATCTATGAATCAACCATTTTTATATATATGCATCTACTTGTTCTTTCTTTGATCTATTAAACCCTCTCATCACTTTTCTCATTTTCCTTTAAATTTCCCTTAATCCAAAAGGGAAAAAAATCTGGTTAAACTTATCTTTTCACAATTCCAATTAATCTTACAAAAGTCTCTTAGAACATCATATCAATTTGATTATTTTACAGGGACCTGATAATAATAATTTTTCTTCCCTGGAACTTAAGTGTAATTCCCCAAAAGGAAAAATGAAAAACTTATATGTATGTATAGGACCAGATGGAGTGATAAACGTGACTTGTATTTTTGGTTTCAGTGAGGTCATTTTGGCTCCTTTAACTTCTCAGGAAGTTCAGAAGCAAGCGGCTATAAGTGAACGTTGAGGAGGAGGAGGAGGACTTTGTAATAATTGTAATCAAATTAATTACATATATGGAATATCATAGTGACTTCAATCTATAGATGATGACACAAAAGTTTTAACAAAAACAGAGATTTTTTAAGAAGTTAAGCAAGGTGAAACTCACGGTGGGGATTCTCCACAGAACTTGACACTCAATTAAGCTTGAAATTAAAAGTAGTAGCTTGTTGTATTTATGTTGTGGAAATGGAAATATTTGTTAGGATGAATTTATAGAAAAAAATCACAAGGTTCATTTATCTTTAAGAGTGCTGCCTTTTAAGGAAGGCTAATAATTTATTTGGTACCCTTATATGAAACAGTAGGAGAGATTATTTTGGAAACACTTTAATCATCCATTTCAAATTCTAGAACTCGTAAACATATCAAAACCTTAAATTTATTTTTTAATACTTGAAACATATCAAAACCTTAAATTTACTCTTATACTATTTTTTAATACTTGAAATTATACTTTTTATATGAATTCGATCTACTCCTAAAATAATTATTTCCCATTTTTATACTATTATTTTGAGACCTTCTTATGATTTGAATAATTGATTTTAGCTATTTTCTCTTATTAGCAAATTTGCAAAAGTCAAACCCTTAACTTTCCAGGGATCGATGGTCCTCTTCCACACATCTTCTTCGGAAATATTCCAGAAATCAAGTCGATTCAGATTCAGGAGCTTCAATCTCGTTCTCCACGCGACGTAGCTTCCCCTATTTCTCATCGCTGGATCTTTAACATTTTGCCTCACTTGCACAAATGGAGGAACCAATACGGTACTATGATTCTTCTTTGTTATAGATTTCTGCATGTGTTCATCATTGAGTCTCTAATAACTTTTAAGTCAAACCGTAATAAGTCAATTCGTTTTGATGGAGTTTTGCTTGTTTCTCAATGTTAGAAACTACATTTGGAAGCTTCACACGCTGTTTATGATTACTTCTCTTCAATTTTACCTTAGAATTACTTCCAACACTCTTCTTGGGAATTTGACCCCTAATTTCTTCGGAGAAAATTGCAAGATTGAAATACTCCCAAGATTTTCAAAGGGCTTTTTGGGTGTGTTTGTGAAACAGCTTCAATGTTGTAGATGAATGTGAAATTAAAACTTTTTTCCTGACTAAGTGTTTACTGTCAGATATTAAATATCATCACTTCTCTCAACAAAGATGTGAACATTGATTTGTTTTCCCCTAGATCGATCCAACCCTCATTAATGAAACTCAAACTATAAAAAAAGATATGACGAACGGAGCCTCAAAACATGAATTAAATATCATCATTGATGATCTCTTAGGCTTTTTTTATATGCAGTTCTTTTTTGCTTCTATCTTTTACGGCTGTTGAAATTAAATATTAATATTAGCGGGATGCATGCAGAACCGTTTGTATTATAATGGAAATATACCGTTCTTGATGGTCCAAGATGCAGAGATGGTGAAGGAAGTGAATTCACACATCTATGAATCTGGGAAAGCCTTATGTATCAAACGATCTTAAGCCATTGTTCGGTCGAGGCATTATATCATCAAGTGGCCCTCTTTGGGCTCACCATAGGAAAATAATTGCTCCTCAGCTATACCTTGATAAGGTCAAGGTATGGTTTTGCTACGTCCTTTTGTCACCAGAACTACTTTATTTATTTATTTTTTTTTGCTAAATTGTTTTAATAGTTTTTAGACAAATGAGTCTTCATTAAACTTACCTTAATTTACCTTTTAGTTTCTACACAAATGAATCTTCATGTCTCTCGTTTTCTCTTGATAAATTTTCTCCAAAATTGATTGAAGATCCAATTACTTTCTTACGTTACATATTATCTTTTTAAGACTATGTTTCATTCATTTATTTACTAAATGCATGGAATTCATATTTGTAGCTATCATAGAGCCTAAACTTCCTTTCCATTTGTCACCCGAAAAGATGCAAAAAAAAAAAAAAAGCAAGGAGAAAGAAAATTAAATGAAATTGTTTTTCATGATAAAGGGCATGATAGATTTGATGGTTGAATCGACAAATATAATGTTGAGAAATTGGGAGGCAAGAATTGAAAGAGAGGGAGGAGTGGTTGAAGAGATGAGGATTTGAGCAGCTTGTCGGCTGATATAATTGCAAAAGCTTGTTTTGGAAGCAGTTATGAAAAGGGACAACAAATATTCATGACTTATTGAAAAGTCCATGTCTTTATCAATGGTTGCACTTCCAGGACTACGGTATGCATTACTACTCCCATGCCTACACACACACGCGCGCGCGCACTAAATCAGATTCCCAAAATTTATACATTTGAGAAAGAACGTGACACAAATGAATAAGAAACTCTATAAAGTTTTTAAAATATATATATATATATTTAAACAGTGAATTGAATTCTTATATTTACCAGCAAATCAAACATCTTTAGGTATTGTTACATTTAGGATTGGATGAAGTATTGCAGAATGACAATTATGCCATAATGAACTTGTTTAGGTACTTGCCAACAAGAAGGAACAGGGAAATATGGAGATTAGATAAAGAGATAAGCTCAATGATTATAAGACTTGTGAACCATCGCCTCAAGGAAGGTGATGAGCAGGATCTTATGCAAATGATAATAGAGGGTGCTGGAAAATGTAACGAGCATGGTGCTGATGACCTCTTAACAAATCCATCTCACGCCATAAGTTCATAATTGACAATTGCAAGAACATATTTTTCGCAGGACATGAGACGAAGGCGATCACCTCCACGTGGGTGTTGATGTTGTTAGCAGAACTGAGGTGCTGCAACTTTGTGGGAATGGAACCTTTGATGCAGCCATGCTTAGAAGCATGAATACGGTACGTATCACTGCTTTTGATTCTAAACAAGTGACTTAATTTGATAACTAATTTATAAAGATTAAACAAATTAATTGAGTTATTTGATAAAAAAAATGTATTGATTTTTTTT
>QFDD01004363.1:0-18498 GCA_006871305.1 Vachellia collinsii | reverse complement strand
CTCCTCTCATGGCAGAAAGCACCTGTGGTTGCAGCTGCGTTTTGGAAGCAATGAGGGGCTAAATCCTTAGTCTCTTGGTGAAGGAATGAAGCTTGAGTTCATGAGCACACTAGGGGAGTTTTTCTTGGTCTTGATCTATGTTTGAACTTGTGTTGGTTATTTCTAGGTTTAGGAATTTCCACTGTCATGTAAACCTTTATCACAGATTTGTGATGTTGTGATTGGACTATGTATTTAGATTGGATGGTGTGTTTATGCTGAATTACATATATGCATTGCAGTTGTGATTAATCCATTGCATCTAATTAGTTGTCAATGATTGTTGATAGTTAATGTGTGTGTTTGGATTCTTTGGTTGTAGATTTACAATCATTGGAGCATTTGCATCATCCATTCAATTGCACTCTAAGTGGTTTCAAACAATGTTTTAAGAGGTGGTAATTAACTTGGATCCAAGTGAGTTTTCATCAATTAAAGCATTGGACCTAAGTGATTGCTTGGGGTTTTTATCTAGACTTAGAGAGTTATCAACTTCCATATCATTTTGAGAGCAATGATAGCTGATTTCCACTCACCAAGGGCCTATCTTTTCATACCTTCAATTTAATTCAACCATTCCATTGTTAAACCAAAAATACCAAAAAGATTTACTTCTTGCATTATTTTGTCATTGCACCACTGTTTTCTAAATCAAACCCCCTTTTCATACCCAAGTTCAACATGTTTTTGATAACCAATTTAGACTAGGAAACCAATAAACCGCTCCTCGAGAAGAACGATTGGTTGCCCACTATACTGCATTAATTTGGAGCAATCATTTTGTATCGAACCGGAAGGCGACAATCCGCGTCCGATCAGAGATCCAAGAGTAAGTGGTGGTGGCATCCATGAAGATGTAAAACTTGCACATGATTCACATGCTATTTTGTTGTGTATCAATATGAATTTTGAGGAGGAATGTATGATAAATTATATTTTATAGCAATTCAATATTGAGTAATGTAAATATATACCAAGCATGTTGGTTGTATGTGTAATGATGTGAATTGTATGAGAAGGAGAGGTTGAGCTTAAAAAAAATCACAAGTTAGGGGTCCAATGCCCTTATTATGGAATAATTGAATCAAAAATTAGCAAATGAGCTCTAAATTTGGTTGTGTTCACTGCAATGAAACCTAAAGTTGGCCACAACGAAGTCCACTATTTTGACCAAATGAACAGTGAAATTTCACATGGTTCAAGGGATGTTTGACTTTTACCTTGTTCAAATGAGTATTTTCCCCTATAAGGGAATGAACAAGTATTTTTCTAGAATTAGTTGTGAATTTTCAAAGTTGGGCCAAAATTCCAAGTTTCCAAAGAAATAGTAACTCAAGGGGAGTTTTTGAAATTCACCAAGATAACTAATTCTAGCATTTGTAATGTCCTCAAGTGATCTAGATGGAGTCTCTATTAAGTACTAAAGTGATGTGTTACAAGGTCCGTACTCATTCTTCAAGCGATGATATCCTTCTTTCTTTTTCTCTTCTTGGATGAGGATAGCCTTAGGGTTTGGTTATATTGATTGGGTAAAATTCTTGTGAATTTTAGTAGCATAAGCAACTATTATTTAATCACATACATATGATGTGATGAAGATTGCTTTTATGCACTGATGCTTTGGTCTATGTTGTGTTGTGTGACACATAAGGTATACATACATTTAAAAACATGATACATGAGATTAAAATATTATGCATACCTTATGTGTCACACAACACAACATAGACCAAAGCATCACTGCATAAAATCAATCTTCATCATATCATAATCTTACCATCCACACCATGGCATGTTATCCAAATCATAGCATAGCAAGTAAACATGTAATAAACACCATGATATGTAATGTAAACAATAATTGCTAAACTATCTTTTCACCTTGCTTTATCTTGATCTCTTGTTTGTCAACTCTTTCCTTCCTTGATGTCCATTGGTTCTAACTAACATCGCATAAAAGTTACTAACTCATTTAGACCATTAATAACCTTATTTCTTCATAACTACTCTTATTTGCTCTCTTTAACATTAGCTTTGCACTTTTGCATCCCTAGGCTTAAAAATTAATCTAACATGCTTTTCTCTTATAATTTTGCATGTAGATTCCATTTTTAAACTCAAATAGATCAAAAGAAACCTCCTTCCCTTTCAATTACTCAAAATAGCAATGTATTGAAGTTATTGCACAAAATATCCATATTTTGTCTCTAATGCTTCCAAATTTGATTTCTCACTTGTACCTTACACAATTTTTCATTATGAATCCAATGGACGCATCAAGATCATGAAAATTTCCCAGTTCAAAAATATCTCATAAATCTAAATCAATGGTCAAGATAAAGTTTTTAAATTTTATTTTCCAGAAAGAAAAACGTTGACTGTTAAACGCGGGAGGTCTAGTGATAGATGCCCCGTCACTGATAACATGCTTGCCAAATCTTGCCATTTAACGCTCTTGAGACTGTTAAGTCCTTTATACAAGAGACATGCTCTGATACCAAATGTTAGGATAGGATTTGACCAAGAATGGGGTGAATTGGTCTAATTAAATTTTTCACAAACTTTAAAGATAAAACAAAGAGAGAAGAATAATGAACAAGGAGATTTATCCCGGTTCGATCCACTTGACCTATGTCCAGTCCTCAGAATCCTCTGAGATTTTCAAATCTACTAAACAACATATATTACACCAGAAATGAAGGAAGACTCTCCCCCTTACTAACTCAATATAGCCCACAGACGCTTTTGTTGTGTCTCTTATACTCAAGATTCTCTAATCTTGAGTAACTCTCACAGAATCAATGTTTGAACAAGAATATTCTCCTTTATGAGAATTAAATGATGAGTACTGAAGAATTTATAATCGTGAGAATGAAAATAGAGGAGGTAGATGAAGAACAATAAATGAGTGTTATAGTAATTGTGTTCTCTGCTCCTCTTGACTGGAATGCTTCTCTATTTATAGTTGGGAAGTATTAATTATCCGTTAGAAACATTTTGTTTCCGTTACTCTCATTGTCTTCATTCAGCTTCTCACATTAAATGCTTCTGACATGAGGTATGGTCGTCTCTGAGATTATGTCCATTGAATCCTTTTCCGGTGAGGCAATCAGAAGTTTCATACTCTGTTAATCATTAAAATAAATGAGCATTTGTGTGAGCATATGAGATTCAAATAAAAGAAACATAAGAAGGAAAGATTTGAGAATAACGAAAAGCTCTAACACTCTGAATCACTATCAGTAAAAGAGTACTCGAGTGTTATATAGCAATACTTGAGTGTTTGAGTGAAATAATAGTGAAGGATTCTGAATACTTTTGTTGTTACTCGAGTTTTAACAAAAGTTTCGTCAATACTATGAGTGTTAGATTATAAAACTTGAGTTTACATGTGTTTCTGTTAACCAAAACTTTACAAGTTCTTCGATACTCGAGTTTTACACTCTAATACTTCAAGTTTTAAACATTTGAAATCAACACTTTCATTGCTTATCATGTTTCCTTTGAAGTATTCAGTCTAAAGATATATTTTAGGCTTGATACTCGAGTTCTGTCTCACAGGACTCGAGTATTAGCAACACTTTTGCTGATACTTCAAGTTTTCAAAAGGGTTTTGAAGTTCAAAAGATTTTCTCTACTCGATACTCGAGTTTCATCACTCAAAACTTGAGTATTAGCAATACTTTTGCTAATACCTCAAGTTTTCAAAGAAGTGTTGAAGTTCAAAAGGTATTATGAGCTTGATACTCGAGTTTTGTATGCCATAACTCGAGTTTTGACAATACTTCCAAGGATAACTCGAGTCTTGGTTGAAAGTGTTCTGTTTTGAAAGCAGTTTTACCTTCAAAACTCGAGTGTTGTATAACATAACTTGAGTTTTGACAACACTTCTACCAAAACTTGAGTTCTCTTGAGAGTATTGGTTTTCTAAAACTGTTTTGGCCCTCAAAACTCGAGTATTGTCACTCAATACTCGAGTGTTGTCAACACTTTCATTAAAACTTGAGTTCTACCGAGAGTATTGGATTTCTGAAACTTGTTTAACTACTCGAGTATTGACCCTCACTACTCGAGTTTTGACAACACTTTTCACCAAAACTTGAGTTCTCTTGAGAGTGTTGATTTTTGAAAGCATCTTTTATACAATGGTACTTGAGTATTGACCCTTATAACTCGAGTAATCTCAACACTTTCACTAAAACTCAAGAATCACTTAAAATGTTTGTGAAAACATTGAACTTTATCATAAGTTCAAAAATATAATTGTCATCATCAAAACATTATCTCAACATGTATAACTTGTGTTGTACTATATTGGTATACACTTGGTTACTAATTTATTTAAATGGAACTTTGTTCTTCTACCAACTTCTCTATCTGGAGTATATTATTATGTATGGTATCTATTGGTTGATTAATTACTTTGTTGGGTTATAACTGAGTATCTATATATTTTCAATGAACTTATCCATGCTTCACCTCTTATAACCCTGCTTCAATATTTGATAAATTATCTGTTGGTTACTAGAACTTTATGTCTCATCCTGTAATTTCAACATTTTCAGGAGATGGCCCTAGTATTGGTAGACGAGAAGGAAAACAGTTGGAGGCAGAGTATTGTGTTAACCTTTTGTAGACCCTCCTCTTTTTGAGACATCTATGTGGGAGATGTATACATTACCATATATTTATGCTGGGCATACTCTTCATAATATTTTGCTCATTTTGGATGTTGATATATCATTGTTAACTTACTAATGTCAATCTATGAATTGGGCATATGCCACCTTGATGAGGGTATTTTGATAGCCATTTGTTTTCTATATGGGAAATTTCCATTATGGGTAGTATATCCTAATGTTTGAATGGAATTGGGTCATCTCTAGGTTGAAATGGTGGTTCATGAGAATCATTTTGTTTTGAATTAAGGAGATTGAGATTTTCTTTTGTGTTTATGGAAGAGGTTATTTTAGCCCATGCACTTGCAGAGTTATTGATTCACATTTTGTGTGGATCAGCAGCCAAAATCCTAGAGTGATCCTTATTGCAAATGCTAGGTTTTGCTCTAATTCACCCATCTCTCATGCAGTGTTTCACAAAGCTTTCCATGTGGATCATAAAATAATTGATCTCCTTAAGAAGCCATTTCGAGCTTAATCAATAATGCATATTATAAAAGATACGTCAGCATTTTATTGATTATAAAATTAAATAAATAAAAAGCAGTGGGAATATATATATGCCCTAATGTTTATTTGGTTTTATTATTCTATAGTACTTCTTTTATTTGTAAAGCCTTATATATATAGCATAGCCTACACCAATACCTTTGTTTCGGATTCACTGATCCAATATTCTATATGTATTTGTATGTTTTTTGTTTTGCTTTTGAATTGTCAATAAACATTTCACCAAAAAATTCCCTAATAACGTTAAATATTTGAAGTATTCAAAAATTCTAATTACCTATTATCCCATATCTCATTGTTTAACCACTTAAAAACTACTTATGACCGTGTCACCAGAAAAAATGACCCTGTTAAACTCTTAAAGAATAAAAATTTTAAGTTTTCTTTATGATTCTCAAGTTCTTGTTCACTTGTTAAATTAAATTCTCTGAACATTTATTTTATAAAAAACATTCCTATTTATAGAAAATTCAAAATGAATTTGTTCAAAGCTCTACTTAAAGCTGATATGACTTAGCTCACACTCACACCTAACTTTTTCAAAATCTCTGCACATCTAAAAATTATATTATGAGTCTTGTTTATAGCTTAAGATGTGTACTTTTAACTACCACTACTACATAGCTGTGAATATATAACATCTTATACATGATTGTTAATTAGAAGCGTTTTCAAGTATGATGAGGCATAGTTCAATCAAACTAATACATGACTGTTACAATATTTAAATGTTATGTATGCTTCATAAATACTTGATGCATTGTTCAATATTATCATAACCATTAACTATTGCTTCCGTGTCTTCAATTCAAGAAATGAAAAGCTTAATTGATGGTTATTTATAAAAAGCCATTGATTAAAAGGGTTAAACTAACTTTTGGTCCTCATAGTTTCCCTCAGTATAGGGTTTGGTCTATGTAGCTTCAAATTTTTGGTTTTGGTCCCTAAAGTTTAATCTGTCTAAAACTGTTAGTCTCTATAGTTTCCAAAGGACCTAAATTAGAGTTTAACACCGTTAAAATTGCTGACGTGTCGCTGATGCCATTATTTTTGGTTATGTGGCTTGATGGTTGTATATGATCAATGCTTATTTGGATTGGTTGAACCTATTTGTGGTCCCTGTAGTTTACTCTGATTTAGGTATTGGTCTCTTAAGTTTAAAAGTGGTGATTTTAGTCCCTCAAGTTTATTCTATTAAAAACTGTTAGTCCCTGTAGTTTTAAAAGGACTTAAACCCGATATTAATACTGTAAATTTTGCTTATATGTCATTGATTCGGTTAATTATGGTGAAATAGCTTAGTAACCCAAAATTATTATATTCTACTCTTAATAAATAAATGACTCCATTGAGTTCACCACCATAGAATTCAACAATTACACCTACTTGTTTGACACTATATTTTGATCCTACCCTTTGAAAAGGAACATATGTAACAACAGCCTTTTTAAGCTGGTTACTTACCTCTAAAACATTGATTTAACACTAATTATCATTATCAAATTCTTTGTTTATAGAAATAGTCAGCCAAAAGAGTGTAATTACTTCCTTGGAGCTTAACCAATCATTGAATTCGAATCAAAAATCATTTCTTCAAGTAATGGATTCATTAACCAACATAGAACCTAGAGAATAGGCCTCTAGTCCCTTTCTTTACATTTCATCAAAAGTACACACAGAATCTACCAAAAGAAGCTATAACCAAAATATGAGCCCTATAACGATGGCAATATACATCAATGCAACACATGGCTTAAAAGGAGACTATACAATAAATATAGTCCACGTCAAGCCTCTGGAACCTTCCCACTTGCTTTAGCATGAAAACTATCACCTGAAAATGTTAAAACAATAGGGTGAGATAAAGCCTCAATAACCAACCATCCTACTCATAAGGCATATTAGTGAGTGCCCATGAGGGATAAAGAATTAATGGCATATGATAAATTGATTAGAAGTCATAATAGATTTCCCCAAATTAGACAATAGTCATTTCTGATCATACTTCACAATCAAGGTGTATTTATTAATATCAATATCATCATAAACATGAATCTCAACATGCACAAGGAACCACATGGGTCAACAACCATATAATCTCTTTCCTTACACAAATATCCCTTATAATTCCCCCAACCTTATTACCTCTAACTAAACCCATAGAGCTAACCATGCAAGTGATGTGGATTGGCCAGATCCATAGAGCTCAAGCGTGGCCATGGGTTCTTTCCCCATTTTTACTAGGGTTGTCATAGGCTCTCACAATGTAAAAGGGCTTAGGATCATCCGGTGTACAGCCGGAAGTCCTCCATCCTTATTTCCTCTTTAAGCATGCTAAGTATTTACCCTCTTAATTCCTCTTTAATGACCTCCCATCAAATCAACATCCTCCTCTCCCAATATCACAATACTCCATTTTCTAGAATTCAACTGTGTCACATCCACAATGTGTCATCAAACATGTATATTCACAAGACTGCCCCATAGCAATTTCAAATCATTAAGTTCTTCCTCAAAGGTCACCATAGAAACACCAAACCTTACGAAGGGCAGTTACAAACAATTGCCACTTCAAAACATCAATTCTTTGACTCAAATTTTCACAATACATTTTCAATTGTTAAAAATGCCAAGTTCATCAAATAATCACATTTATATGACAATAATTCAAGATCACTCACAAACAAGTCCCAAGCATGCATAATAAGTGGAGGGTGGTTACCACTCACCACAGCAAGATGAAATACCAAAGTAATCCACTCCCCAAGCTCAAATTCCACAAAAATTCAATTAATCTACACAACCATAATAACACATCAAATCTCTAACAACCAACACCACCTCTAAATCCTCAAAAATAAATAAATAAACAAATAAATATATTTATAATTCACAAGTATTTGTCCCCTTTCAAAAATCAATATCCACTCAAAGGGTATTCCCAAACCCCAATATCTATTTTCTCCAAGTTTAGATTGGCCAAAATGTTCAAAATAGTATTATTGAATTTATAAATAAAGGAAAAATCATTATACAATCATAATAAACCCAAATGAAAATTCTAAACTGATTAAAACTCCTTTTAAACACCCCTCTACATTTTTATGGTCTTACATTACCAAAACCCAAAACTTCATCAAAACCCTAACCCAAAAATATCCTCACCTCAGCATGAAAATATGACCATTGGGAAGAGAAAAATATTTGGAACAACTTTCATGAAGGAAAGGAAGTGAAAAGGAGAGGTTTTGCTTACCAAAATGATCCTAATAGGTTTCCCTAGCAGAGCTCTACTCGGTCGTCGGCAAAAATTGGAAGGGGAGGAAGAAGAATGAAAAAAAAAGAACATGGAGGACGGGGATTATAATGAGGTCACGTGACGTTCGTCACAGCGAAGTTGTCCTAAGACCACACAACACTTCTGAAATCAAACGATGGTTGCGGTAAAATGGACCAAGAGAAAAACCCAAAAAATGGATGTGCGATCACCACCGTAAATCTGACAGTTGGCCATGGCGAAGGTGTCCCTAGTGCAACCTCGTTGTTTGACTAATGATCATGGCAGTGAACCCAAAAGATGGTCGTGACAATAGGAACTTGAGAGAAAATTTTCTCTTGAACTGATGGTTCGCTGCGGCAAAAGCCAATGATGGTTGCGACGAACTCCCCAAAATCCATAAAAATAACAATTACAAGATTGCCAAGGGAGTTTTCATCACAAAGATCATCACTTACCAAAAAAATAACTCCTAATTAACATTAGTGATGTTACAACATTTTCTCTAACAATTCCATCTCTGTGTCAAGATATCGAATGAAACTGTCGTTGAAATTTAGATCTCATTTAAAGAGAAATATATCAAATATCTAGAGTTTTTTTGTATATTATATCGATGATCCAGTCCGCAAGGACCATATCCAATAGGTTTGATCCTATAGAATCTAACCCATTTTCTTATTAAACAAAAGGTACGAAATAAATAAAATCGATTTTTTGTATTTTCTCATTGTCTTACTAGACATCTTGGCATGGAGACTAAATTGTTAGAGTGAATGTTCATTTTTGAATGATAAAATCAAAATATAGTATCAAACAAGTAGGTGTAATTGTTGAATTCTAGGGTGGCGAACTCAATGGAGTCATTTATTTATTAAGAGTGAAATGTTATATTTTTCGGTTATGAAGCTATTTCACCATAGTTAACTGAATTAGTGATACATAAGCAAAATTAACGGTGTTAATATCGAGTTTAAATCCTTTTAAAACTAACGGAACTAACAGTTTTTGACATAGTAAACATGAGAGATCAAAACCACCACTTTTAAATTTCAAGGACCAAAACCTAAATTAGGTCAATCTACAGGGACCAAAAATAAGTTCAACCAGTCCATGTAAGCATTGACCATATATAGTCATCATGCCACGTCAGAAAAAATAATGGCATCAGTTACACATCAACAATTTGAATGGTGTTAACCTCTGATTTAGGTCATTTGGAAACTATAGGAACCAACGGTTTCAGACGGATTAAACTTGAGGGACCAAAAACAAAACTTTGAAACTACAGGGACCAGAACTAAAATTAAGGGAAACTATGAGGACCAAAAGTTAGTTCAACCCTAATTAAATAATAAAGATACAGGGTAGAAAATGAGAGAAAACTGTCAACTAAAAGTTTGAAATGATTCATTTTTAATCCCCACATTTTCATAAGGAGTAAACTTACTTCTAGTTCCTTATATACTAGTTATCTAGTTTGCCTATCAGATTCTGCCATCTGGATCTTTCTACCAAATCAGCAAAAATATTTTTTTCACATCAGCGAAAGCAACGTTCACGCTTATGATAATCTCCATTTGCCACTTTCCAATTGCCAACGAGAACTAGAGAATCGATTAGAAAAGCCCTAGGTCGATAAGTTGGAGGACACAAGAATGTTGGATGCATTTTCAAAGATATTAGTAATCATTTGACTAGCAAGAGAATGGTAGAAATGAAAGAAGGCAAGGCTTATTCAAACTAAAAAGCTATCATTTCTTATATGAAATTCAACTTGATGTTGAAAATCAAATCACAAATATTTTTTGGGTTGATGCAAAAATGATTGTAGATTATTTTTATTTTGGATATATGATATATTTTGATACTACCTATCATACAAATCGTAACCTGAGACCATTTGTGCTCTTTGTTGGATTCAATCAACATCATCTAACTATTACATTTGGTGTTGCATTATTATATGATGAAACTAGTGAATCATTTGAGTGGTTATTCAAAACTTTTATGAAATCTATGTGTGGAAAACAACCAAGTACAATTTTACAGATCAAGATCCACCATCAATGGCAAAAGTAATTACGAAGGTTTTTCCTGAATCATATCATCATTTGTATGCTTGGCATCTCTCACAAAATGCTTGCAAGCATATTAATTATGCCTACAAGAAATCATATTCTTTTGCTGCAGATTTTAAAAGTTGCATATGTAATTACAAGTATGAGAATGACTTTCTTAATGCATGGGAGTCAATGCTTGACAAGCATGAGCTTCATCAAAATAAATGGTTGCATGATTTGTTTGGAAAAAGAGAAAAATGGGCATCAGTATATGGGTGGCATGCATTTTATATCGGAGCTACAACAACCCAATTGAGTGAAAGCTTCAATGATTGATAAAGAGGTTATATGAAGCCTACATTAAATGTGTTGGTTTTCTCTAGAAATTTGAGAGGTTGATAGAGGACATGAGATATAAAGAGTTGGATGTCCTTTTGCCAAACTTATGAAATGAGTCAAACTTTACCACCATTAAATTTGGATGTCCTTTTGTTGAGAAATGCAAGAGAAATATATGAGAGCTATCTTTCTTTGGGTTAGAAAGGAATATGAGAAGTCATGTAACATACTTTTCAAGGAATATCACCAAGTTTCAAAAATATTTGAATATTAAGTTTGTGTAATGGGAGATATAGGAGATCACACTGTTATCTATAAGTCAAGGAGTTGTATTTTGAAGACTTTAAGATAGATGTCTATGGGATATTAAAGAAAGTTGTTGACAAAGAAAGGATCCTATGCCAAATAACTATGAAAGATTTAGAGTAATATTGCAACTGATTTGAGGTTCCTGAATGATAAGTTAATGGCCCAAGTGATAAAGTATGATTTGAGGAAATAGCTACCATAAAAGCTGAAATTTATGAAGTTTAAATTAAGGAAAAAGCTTGCTGCTTTCATGTTGTTTAAGCATTAAGCCTCAATGATGATTGGAAGGATTATTATTGAGATTATTTTATATTAAGATTGTGATTAATATTCTTGATGCTTATGGAGAACATTTGATAGTTAAAGAATTCTTTAAAGATTCTTTAAATCAAAATGTGGTAAAGTGTTAAAGAAATATTTGGATCTATGGGAAGCTAAGTAAACAGGGAATTTTGCTTTCAAGAAAAAGGACTTTGTTTTCCTTTAAAATCTGAAGGAAAAGGGAGTGTAAACAACTTAATCATGAATAAGACTAAGAACCTGAACTTGAGAGTAATATTTCAAGGCTTATATGTTGATATTTTCATATTTGCATTAGGGATAGTGTTCATGGGTTGGGACATTTCATGGCAGAATGTGCTGCTGTCCAGCTGTATTTTCTAAGGATAGAAACTGATTCAAGTTAAGGAAGTAGTGTTCGGTTTCAAAGAGGGTGAGAAGGAAAAGCCATAATCTGTTTCTCTATGCATATGGCATTGCGAGTGTGTGTGAGAATCTTTGGAAATGAATTTTAAAGCTGTCAAAGTTTTAGAAATCTGGAATTTCCAGATTTGAAGTGGAGGTTTGTAGAAGAGTTGACATTTGCTAAAACCTATGCGGATTTGGTAAATAAAAATTGAAGTAGAAATAGTATTTGAAGCTGGAATTTTCTGGGTGATTTAGTTGCATTTGAGTATTCTGTACAACTGTTTTTGAGTGGTTTTAAATTGGTTAAGCAACCTCCTTTGCCATGAAATTTGGTGAGCCTATAGTAAACATCTCAAGCTTTAAAATAAGTTCAAGAACACATTATTTGGATGAGTGGATTGTAACACTAATAGAAAAAAATGCTTTTTAAACAACACAAAAAATGCTATTTAGACCGCACAAAGATGCAGTTTAGATAAGATTGGTTTAAAAGTATGTATTTTTTAGACCATATATAGATGCGGTCTAAAAAAGTCACTTTTCTAACGCAAATGGATCCACGTGAGGTCTAAAAAACTCACATTTTAGACCGCACCTGGATCCATGAGGTCTAAAAAGTGAAAAGGATTTTTAAAAAAATATATATTAGCACATTTTTTTTTAATCCAAAAATTTTCACCCTTAAATAAATTTTAATAAATCTTATAATATATTGAAAATCAGAAGAAATCAATATCATGACCAACATATTTCCATTCTAAAGTCACGTTCATTCAGCATTCATTTACACATACATCATCAACATGTGTAATTCCTTCATAACATCAGTCATCCCTTCAAACTTCCTCCTTTCCTTGAGAATCGACTTTGCTAAATTGAGTGCTCGGCCTTCACATGTAGCTCGTTTACTAGCATCAGTAATGGATTCAAAATCCTCAACATGTGCCACCCCAACATTTCTCCTGTTAATCAACATAATTAAGGAAAAAGCTTAAACTAGAATACCAGGAGATTGAAAGTTACAATGGTAGAGTGATTTAGCATCAAAGCCATAGCATTGAACTACAAGCTTCGGTGTGCTATTAGCAACTATGAATAGTGTAGAAATGTGAGCTACTGCACTATCTTGATGCATGAAAAGTACTTGCTATGTGCATTTGTGTGCTGCTAAAAATCATCTAACATGATAAAAATAACATCACCATGATAAATATAAGTATTTGAAGTAGTCCCACCTTAACATTTTAGCAGCTGAACCTCAGGACTGTTATAGATTGCTGGAAGATATGCCTCACCAGGACCATCTTTATGCTTGCCCCAGAGAGCAATGAATTTATAGTGAAAGAGATTCCAAGTTTCTTCAATTGTCTTAAGAATCCACTCCTTATATGCCTGCATGACATGGGTTGTTTAGGATCAATTGTCTATGACTTCATAGATTCCACATGGTATAATGTGGTCATTGCTTCAATTTAAACACCCAGTGTTCCTTCTCTTGACCACATTTAGATTCATTTCATAACAAAGCACCATTTATACATGAGACAAAAAATGGAAGGGCTTTCAACTCTATAACTATCAAAGAAGGCAACATCCTCACTGTGTGATTAGAATCATTAGATAGTAGTAATAGGAAGCATACCTCCTGACAATACATGAGCAGAAGCACTGGTTGTCAACTGGTGGCTGTAGCCTATGAAAGCAAGATTGTGGCTTTTTCCCCTTCCCCTGTTTCAATTAGTATCTCATCTCCCTTAGCTCTTGGGCCTTTGCTTTCGCCAGGTTGTGGTTGTAGCCTGTGAAAGCAAGCATGTCCATTTCATATTTGCAATTTACCCCATATGTGTTGCCTAGTGTCAAGAGAAGAAAACTTGAAAACACGTAGCAATCTTTAATGAGCCATTTGTACATTACCTTAAATGCAGTGAGATTTCCCAGACCGTTGATGAGTTTGGGAACGCGGATTTGTCGTAGATCTATAGTGAGTGGGAAGCTAGGAATTGTGCCCAGCCCCAGATATGAGAATGGGAACTCAAACTCTCTACATACAGATTTGAAAAGGCATGAAAACAAAAAAAATCATCACTGTCATCAAATGGTTCATGAGGCGACGATAAGTGTTCACGAGCACGACTGCCACGTGTCGACGATAACAATCGGTTCGTTCCTTAGCAGAATAGCAATAATAGAGAAATGGAGCTGGGGTGAAAGAGTAGAAGCCAAGGAGCAACGATTGGGCTTGGACGGACGCAACTGGGTGATCTGGGCGTTGTCGCGCTTACTAAAGTTAGAGCACAACGGGTACGCAGCAACAACTACGATTTGGGTGTAAGCACAACGGTGACTAACTAAGAAATGGAGGTAGAAGCTAAGGAGCGACGGCGACTGATGGAGAAGGTGCTGAGAAGACAAGGAGAATCGTGCTAGTGAAGAGGTGAATGAACGATTTGAAGTTGAAGTTATCCCGCCCATTACTCTTTGGAAAAAAAAAAAAAAATTAAACTACACCAGAGGCGAGCGGTCCAAAACAGTGTTCTTTTTAGACCGCACCAGTCTGTTGTCTTTAAATCGCACCAAAGAGGTACAGTCTAAATGAGTCAAAATTTGTCTTCTTATTTACTAAATTGCCACTGGTTATATTTTTTAACCCGTTTCCTTTAAATGCGGTTTAAAAAGGGCGGTCTAAATAAATATTTTTCTATTATTGTAAGTTATGAATTTTTAAAGATTTATATAGAAAACTAGAAAGAATACATTTTTCCAAATGAGCAGAATGCATTTCTTCTTGTTTGGTGCAGCAAGGTTTAAGAACATATGATTAGACTTATTTTTCCATTATAGAGGATGATAAGAGCTTTGAATAGAACTTTGAATCACTGGATTAGGGATTTTGTAGAATGCATTATTTGGATAAGGATTAAGGACCATTCAAGTTTGGTTTTGAAATCTGGAAAAGTGGCCAAACAAACAATAAATTTGGAGCACGGATTTAAGACTATGGATTGACTATAAATTGTGAGTGGTAATTTTTTTTGAAAGAGGATGCAGAGAGCTTGAAATAGAAGCTTGAACCACCACATTTAAAACTATATGGAGAAAGTTATGATTTTTGCAAATTTGTTGAGAATACAAAAGTTAAGTAAAAGGATAATTTGGATAAGTGTATAAATAAGAAGAAAATCAATAACAAAGGTAATGATTTCCTTCTTTTCTGATTGGACAAAGAAAACACCTTTTGAATGAAAAATAAGAGTTTACGTAAAAGAGGTAGAGTTTGGAAATAGGGATGAAAATTAAATTCCATTAAAGTTATTATACATATAATTAATATATATCTTTATATATATACGTACGTAACATTTAGGACTTGACACTTGCCCGAGCCCACCAAGGAAGCAAATGAGTAAATCCAGAGAAGGAACATCAAGTAGAAACCATTTTTATTTTATTCTTATATATTTAATTTTGCATACAGTAATATCCTAAATTCTGACCAATGTGATATGAAATGTAAATGAAGCCTTCAGAAACAAATTATAAAATTTTGGACAATTATTAATAAAATTTTGAGCCAACAGTATTTAAAGAAAATTGAAGAAAAATAAGTAATTTGCGCAAAAGTATGTTAGAAGAATTATTATACATATTAAAGGTTAAATTTGGAGATAAAGTTGCTTGTTGACATATATTATTGCAATTATGGATTTTAAAACAAAACAGAAGAAAAACTCAAAACTCACGCATGTCACACGCGTGACAGAGGCATTGCCTCTACCCTCAGCTCATCCCCTCCCTCGCTCATTCTTACTTTTCATCTGCGAGAAGAGAGACAGCTAGCAGAGTGAGATTGAGAGACAGCGAAGGCGTGAAAGAAGGGGGAGCCACCGTCACCGGAGAAGTGATCGGAGAACGCATGCAACCAAGGATCGCGTTCCAGATAACTCCGTTTCTTCATCTCTGTCTTCAAATCCATTTTTGAGGTGGATTTTGAATAGTGAATAGTTGATGAATAAGAGGTAAATGAGAGATTCTACCGATTAAATCATGTAATAAGCTATGTTGAAGATTTTTTTTAGTATCGAGCTTTGCATGTAATTGATTCCTCCGATCTATAAATTTTAAAGTGTGGGTTTACAGTTTTTGGGAATACAACACGATTTTCTCTTACGGTTGGGTCTGAGAAGATTAAGTCTCGGTTTTAGACTAGGAATTTTGTCAACTACGCATGTGGATTATCGGTTTGGGTGACATGCATTCTTGCTCTTTCTAAAGAACCAAAACAGAGGGTTTGTGGTTTTAATCGGGTGTCTTGGGTTTCCCTGAAAGCTGGACTAATAGAGGCTATTGCTACCTAATGGGTGTTAAGAAGTTATTTTAAGTGAAAATCTTGATTTGCATGTACTGGGTTTGATAAATTGAAAGCATTGACTTTTGATTTCTATGGAATTGCCCTCATCTTTTTGGAAAATCTGGGAAGGAAAGGAGATAATGATTATGTAATGTGTTTAAAGGCATACATGAGATGTAGGCATTCTAATATTAAATAAATGTCAAATTATGAGTAAATAAGGTATAAGATGATGCTTGGAAACGTTGTAATGGTCAAAAAACAATATATATATATATATATATATTCATATACACACACGTTTGAGGTAGAATGATGCCATGGAAATATAGGAATACTAATGTTTATTGAAAGAGATCAGCACCTTTTGAAGCAATTTTGGCAGCTGCTTCTAATATTGCATTCTGACATCTGATTACAGCATTCCTTAATATAGAATAAATTTTCTCACAAGCAATAAGAAGCTTAGTATCCATTGTGTCATGAAACTCATTTACATCTTTGAAAATTGATGAATGTAAGTGATATTAAGGATGGTAGTAATCAGGAAATCTGGAAATTCAGATTTAAAGCAAAGGTTCTAAAATGAATATATATATATAGGTTCATTGAAGTTTAAAATTAGTGTTAGAAGTTGTTGTTGGATAGCTGTTTTTGAGTGGATTTTACACTGCTCAAACAATCTCCTCTACCCATGAAATTTGGTGAGCCTTTAGTGTACATCTCAAGTTAGCAAAGTTACTAACTTTTACATTAATATTGTCATTGGTTATTGTTATTTCTTGTGCTATTTTACATCCTATTTATGTGCTATGTGAACATGTAAAGTTATGTTTATGACATGCCATGGCTATATGTAAAGTGTTTTCAAAGTGCTTTGTGATATGTTCATGCATAGCTAGATAGAAAGTAAATGGTAATCATGCATGCAGATGTATGTGTTAGTGACTTTTGCTATTGAGATTCCAAGAATCTCATCCTCCCAACAACATAACATTTTAGGTAAAAGTTCAAGCAAAGGCAAAACAAGGAGGTGAGGGCCTATGGTGGGTGACTTATTCTCAAAAAGACCACAAAATGCATGAGTATCAAATTCAAAGTTTGTAAATGTTATTTAATGCTAAATTGTGGAGAAATGTATGATAAACCTCAACTCTATAATTCAAGTTATAAGTGCTATGTGTAACACCTTCCTTAGCTTACTTCATTTTATTCTAATTTTCTTAAAATACTTTTGGCCCAAAATTTATTCATTCTCTTCCATAAATTTTGTAATTGGCTTCCCAAAGCCTCATTACATTTCATAATATATTTATCATGTAATGATGTTGTATGGCAAAGACTATAAAGGACAAGCATGTGAAATTGGTAAAAAGGGATCCAACGCTCCTAATAGCGGCTTAAGTTGAGGTCACAGTAAAATTAGGCAAATGAACTCTGATTGACATGAAAATTTCCATAACAATATTTCTCATGACAAGCTTTATAATGAGCCAAAGTTTGCTTGATTTGGAGTTTTGTACAGAAAGTTATGGTTACCAAAGTTGGGAGAAAAATCTGGAAAAATAGAAAATAACCAAATGAACAGTACTTTTTCATAAATTAATATGTATTAATTGGTCATGAAATTGGACAAATGGATATTTTTTCCTATAGGGAACTCAACAAGCTTCATTTGGAAACTTGAACCACTTAATTTCGATTTTTCTAGTATTAGTTATGAATTTTCAAAGTTAGCCAAACTTTCAGTGAATAGTGACCAGTGAATAGCCAAAATTTTCCTTTGGCTTTCTAATGACTCTTGATCGGACGCGGATTGTCGCCTTCTGGTTCGATACAAAATGATTGCTCCAAATTAATGCAGTATAGTGGGCAACCAATCGTTCTTCTCGAGGAGCGGTTTATTGGTTTCCTAGTCTAAATTGGTTATCAAAAACATGTTGGACTTGGGTATGAAAAAGGGGGATTTGGTTTATGAAAACAGTAGTGCAATAACAAAACAATGCAAGAAGCAAATATTTTTGGTATTTTGGTTTAACAATGGAATGGTTGAATTAAATTGCAGATATGAAGAGATAGGCCCTTGGTTACAGAAACTTAGCTTTCATTGCTCTCAAAATAATATGGAAGTTTATAACTCTCTAAATCTAGATAAAAACCCCAAGCAACCACTTAGGTCCAATGCTTTAAGTAATGAAAACTGGCTTGCACCCAAGTTAATTACCACCTCTTAAAACATTGTTCAAA
>QFDD01004362.1:0-24722 GCA_006871305.1 Vachellia collinsii | reverse complement strand
ACTTTTTTTTTTTTTTTTTTTTGTCAACATGAAATGTTACTTATTGAATTTTCTCTCTGCCCCAAATGTAAACTCCCCTTGAAGGCTTTGCTTTTGTCCTTTATTATAACAACCCGTCCATTTTCTCTCCTACATCAAAATACTCCAAGTTAATACTTAATTTTTTTTTGTTAATGAACATGCTCATTTTTCACCTTGGTGAAGAGTCATTACTAATTAAGATGCCTTATTTAGGAATAATTGAATAAGCGTATTTGTGCCATTAGTTACAAATAATCATAGTATTTAAAATCTAACTCAAGTTGGCAAGTTATACTTATAAATCAGTGAACCAGTCCCTTGGTTTGTTGGAAGAGGAACCTCTCCTCTTTTCTTTATATTTTCTTCCATTTTTATAATCATTAGATCAATATATATTTGAAGGCTTCAAATTTAATCCTTAATAAAATTATTATTAAAATGTTAAATTCTAAAAAGAAAAATAATTTTTAAGTTGTTAAATTTCAATACAAATAGTTTAATAATAATAAGCTAGAGTTGACTTCCAAAAAAATTTTCCGAAAATATTGCTCGAAAATCTTCGGTCCAAATTTGTAGCTTAGCACTTCTTTTAGTATGTACCACCTATCCAATGGATGGATGGATTAATAAAATTCAAATTCCATTTCTCTGATAAGGGCGTTAGTATGGCAAAATGATAAGGGCGTTATTATATATATTGCTTGCATTTGTCAGCTTATAAATTTGGCGCGAAGACGTAATCAACTGAAACGGATCCGAAAAAACCCATCGGGTTGAAGCAACGATGAAAGGTGAAAAACAGCACACGCTCTAACGACCAGTCGACCACCATAATGGAAATGGCGGTACAGACATTGACTAGCCTCCCTCGTCAGATCTCATATTCACACCTCCATCACCTCCATCGATAGTATTCGATACAGCAGAGTCTGAGCATTTGCATTGGTAAACCCTAGCTGAGTGAGACATTCTCTACTTCTCATGATCAGGTACCTCCGTATCCTTTGTCCCAACTCTCTGTCCCAGTGATCCTACTAAATTCTGTATTTTGATTGGTTGATCTTTTTGTGCAGCTCTGTTTTCAGATTGTGGATTGGGTTTCCGAGGTAGTGAAAATGCAGCAAGTTACAATGACAGTTGATGAACGGTTGATTCAGAAAGCTATTAGAGAAGAATGTCCTTGGGAGTGTCTCCCAAAGCGACTTCAGGCAATTTATTCTTCAAAAGAAGAATGGCACAATAGGTTAGAGTAGATTTCATGTTGTATTTTTTGCTTAACCAGTTGCTTTAATTTTCGGATATCTCTATAGTGGCATTTTAGTTCTTAGAGTTTATGTTCATGAAACACTTACTAACCATCATTCATTTCAAGCTGTTTGCAAAATTTAATTTTGATATACGAAACCCAACAAAGCTTAAGCTTAGATTTGTTATAAAGACATTTATTTTTAAGCAAGCGAGCAGTGTCCGATTTGTCTTGACATGAACTCTCCCACGACACGTATGACAATAAAATTTATTTATTTATTTCTCTTAGATGCAGCTGGCACGTGAATGAAACAGAGTAAGCCCAAAATAAAGAGGGGGCAACAATAGAATGATAGACTAGAAGGCCTTATATCTTGATGAGTTGACAAAAAGTTCTTCACTAATATTTTATTGAACATGACTAAGTTCAATAATAATTCTGTAGTTTTTATTACGTTTATTAGTCGATATATGGAAAATAATAGAGTACTTAGAACATAGGATAATTCTCTTTTTCTCTTTCCGGAATTCGATCAGTTATTGGGATGAGAAAAGGAAAAATTAGGATCTGAATATGACATGTGCGGATAAGTGAGCTTTCTACATTGAGAATGAGAAATTTTTTTCTTTACTCTCTGTTTTGGGGGGAAAGATTTATAGTTCTTAAGTCTTTTCCTCTTTCTGGCTGTGGAATGATCATGCAGGATTGTTGATTACTGCATCAAGAAGAGACTTTAATGGAGTACTTGTTTTGCTCGCAAAGTCTGTTATGAAAGTGAATATTATGAAGACATGTTGCGTTATGAAAGTGAATATTATGAATAGTATGTTATTTACTGAAATCCTTATTGATCCATCATATTGAAGTCATATATCAAATGAGCTTTGCATTGTTACAGTGCCTCATCTATATACTTCATTGCACTTCTTTTAGTAGAGACATCTAGCCTCTGTTTTTGCTGATCATGATGTTGATACTCTTAGTTTTATGTATTATTAATTGGAAGTAGTGATATTGTATTTCACAATAGAACTTTGTTTTATTCTAATCTTTAGCATCAGTTTTGTTTATTTAGTTCAATCTTATTACCCTTCATTTGTTTTAAAAATAAAATATATCTCACTGCTTTTTGAAATGACACCACATATATAGTGCATCATTTCCTCTCCCCTTCATCTTCTTTTTCTCTTGTTTTTGGACATCTGCATTTAATATTTTTTTATTTTCCCATGCAGATATTTCCTTATCATTTGGCAGAGTATGTCTGCCGTGTAATGTGGGTATCACCTTTCCAATACTATTGTGATTTGATTTTTGAAATAATGATAAATGGTAACTTGTTTCTTTGATTGTGAAAAATCCTCAAATGGTTTAATTCTGCTTGTAGATTCTATTTAAATTTTGCTTAATGTAACACAAAATTCTCACCCTAATGTTATTTTTCATAATATATACATAATCATATTTATGATGCATCCAACACCCATTAATATTAATTCTTATTTCATCCATCACCCTCATTTTATTTACAAGTTAAGGTGGTAAATGCACTATAAATAAGATTAGTGAAGCACCTGAAAATAACCTAAGGGTACTAAATGGAATTGGAAAAATAACCTTAGGTAATATGTTTGTAAGTTAAAGAAATATCAGTTACTTTTCTTAAAAGAAAAGTCATAAAACAGGTTGAGTTGATTGCGGTGTTCCAAGTCTCAGTCTTGTAGGAAGAAGCTTGGAAAGAATAGCTAAATGCTACCAGCAATCTCATTTCGAGCATTATAGCAAAATTTCCCCTAATTGTGGACTAACACTCCCGTGAATCAAAGTAGGTGATTACTTGGTAATATAATCAAAATAAGGGTTAGATACCGGTTGGTTCATTAAAAAAAAAAAAAAAAGGTTAAGGTTGGAAGTCGTATTTCCTTGGTTTCACATTCATTTTCCTGAGTCTTTGTACACACGCAAGAATCAATAATAACATTTATAATTAATTGAAAGGAGTCGTGAGGGAAGGGGCATGGAAGGAACAAGGAAGAAAATGGGCTTTCATTGTTACGTCACCTTTTCTTTCACTTTCTGGCAATGACGTACGATAATTGATTCCATTGATTATCTGCAAGTAGAGATATTGGTGTGTTCACACTGGAGGATGAGACGCTAACCATTTACTTATATATATATATATATATATATATTAATAGCAAATTAAATATCCAGCTATTTTTTTAAGACCCATGCTACCTGCGGTGAAGAGTATATTATTCTGGAGCTGTCCAACTGTACGAAGTGACGTGGCTAAGAGTTAGGGAGAGTTCGATCCTCTTCACAAGAACATTCTGTACCCAATTCAATTATGTAGGAGAATTACTGTTCAGTTTGCTAAATTTTATGGGAAAAACTATGTTAGAGGTACATATTCTTTCCTCAAATTTTTAATTTGGTACATATATGTTTTTTCTCTTAATTAAACCTTTAATTTTACTTTTTTAACACTATTTACTCTTGTATATGGGCTAATGGTACTATTAGATTAAAATTATTGAAGTTAATTGTGTTAAAAAAGTAAAATTAAGAGATTTTATTAAGAGAAAAATACATATAGATACCAAAATCAAAATTGAAAAAAAGTATAGGTACCTCTAGCTAGTATATGGTTTCCCTAACTTTATTTGTCGTATTGATAACTTCCTTTTAATATGGTATTCTAGACCAAGGATTTATCCACTTGCTTTTTAATAATACCAATATTGATTTTCTAAGTAGAAAATATATGAAAATGAAGCACAAGTGATGGAAATGCAAGAAAAACAATAATTAAGGGTTTGTTTATGAGATAAGAGAAAGACACGTTCAATCGTATTGGAGCCTCTTTTCGTTTTCGTTTTCTTGTTTTTCTTTTTTATGCGGTGTTCATAGGTGCCTAAGCGGCTCTCTGGTTCTTGCTTATCCAGCCAAAAAAACAGCTAGGTGAAAAAGGAGACAGAAGGAAGAAGATAGACGCAAGTGAGAGGAGATGGTTTCACCCAAATTTATTCACTCCTCCTCTATTATGAAACTGTTGAAAAATTAAGCAATGCATAGCAAACGTAGTTGTCTTTGCAATTTTATTTTGTTGTCATAATTACTTATGATATCAGCACCGTAATTTGAAAGCATTGAAATTAACAAACAAAATAGGAATATACTCACCATAAGGGTGGTATGCAGTGGAAGGGTTGGCACCTTACAACATGATAAACCAAAGTTCAAATTCATACTAGGAAAGGTACCCACATTTAGTCACCGACAATACATCGAATAAGATTGTTTCCATTTGTGATTTAGCCAAAAAGAATAAAAAAAATAAAACGAACATACTATCATATATTTATTCATAATTAGTACTATCATGTATATTTTTTTTTTTTGCCAACAAAGAAAATGATTATATTGAAATCAAAACCAAGACACAAAGTCTTAGATCCAAGATACTAAATGAAGGACAACATACAACTCCAAACAAAAAAGCAAATTATTAAGGCTAGTACTAAATAGTTCTTCAACCAAGCCAAATTAAAGGACAAGACTACAAGAAAACTTCTATAAGTCATACACCAAATAGGCCTGCAACTTTGATAAATGTCGAAATACCCAATTCAAGGGGTAAAAGCCATCCAATGAAGTTTTTGCTAATCAACCGGCTACCAAATTTGCTTCCATGGGAATCATATGCAAGAATGGTTCCTCATCAAATTTCTTGAGACAAGAGATTTCTTAAGGAGGAAAACAATTATAAAAGCAATAGAGATAGCACAATCAAGTTGACAATAAAAGAGAAAATCACACCTTCATCCCAATAATGAATAGTGAGTCATACACTCAGAACATACACATCTTGCCCACATAAAAATAGTGTCAACATACACACTGGACAGGTACATGTTAAGCCAACAATGAACTGAGTGTGCAACCTCACTAGACTGACTCAAGATGATGATTTTAACTTGACATGAATAGGTTGTAAAATAGACTTCCACACCACAAAATTGCCAACCTTCCTCCCATGAACAACTTCCTCCAACCAACCATGCCTATTCTTAGAAAGGGACTCAACAACCCATTTTTCAGCTATAAGAACATCCTTCCCTACACTTATCCCCCTAATAATTTTCCATACCAATTTAACCAGGGCACTAACACTTGGGTAAGATTTACTGGCTTATAAAACACTTTTAACATAGCAAAATTATGAATAGCCTTCCTACAATTCTAGATTAACCAATCCATAACAATTTCCAACCCATTTGTACAATCAATGTTACACAACACAATATATCCAGCAACAGGAAGAGCAATATTTACCTTCTGAACACTCAATCCAAAAACAACATCAATAAAAAACCTTAAGGCATAAACGAACTTTGAGTTAGAAGAGGAACACAGACCTTAAAATGCAGAGAACTCATTTTAATCTTCTTTGAACTCCCCTGTATTGAATCCTTTGATTTCCTCTCATACATTGAAAAGCCCCAATTTCCATCCATTGATTGAGCAGTTGGTATCTTCCTTTCCAACTGGATTGCATATCGCCTCTCCCTAAGCCTATCCACCGCTGCCGCTAAATCTAGAGGTACCCAAAGAAGATCACCATCGAAGTTTGTCTCACAAGTTCGACGGTCACAAGCCTCCGTACATCTATCCTCTCTACCACCCTCTCCATGCTTTCCACCATCGCTGATTAACCTTACCTACAAGGCACCATTCGTGCTTCGCACACCCCAAAGCTAAGGACACAAGCTCCTACTGATCGAGGAGAAGAAACCCTCAAGAGCGAGGGAAGGGTGAAAACCCTAGTAGAGACATTGGGCGCTCCATTCCTGACGACCTAGCATGACTTTAGTACTATTATATTGATTACTCATCCAAACAGTAAAATTGGAGTTGGATTAAAATTCCATTGTCAAATGCTTTGCATGAGTTTTAAAATGCATTCTAATTATTAAAATTCTTCATATTTCTTAAATCTATCATAAGTCAGATCATATCACTCCCTCCATTTCATATTTCTTAAATCTATCATAAGTCAGATCATATCACTCCCTCCCTTACTACCCTCAACATCTCCTCTGTTCATGCCCAGTTCTTCACTTTGTACAGCTCCACTATTTTCTTTACAACATCAGCCTATCTCTTGTCAAAACACTTTGATTATTTTAATAACATAAATTAATTAACTTCACTTTCTCAACTTCAAAATGTTGACAATGAGCCCGTTTGTGAAATCATTGAGGGGAATGACTTTCGGTAAAATGCATTTTGGAAAATAACTTTTATCTAGAATTCATTTTGGAAAATGAAAACTATTTAGATAAACGTTGTAAAAGTGATTTTTGATGAAAAGTGAAAAAAATGAATCTTATTAAATAATACACACACACACACACATATGCATTTTTATTTTATATTTTGATAAAACTAAGAAAAATAAAATGATAAAAAGTAGCTAGAATGTCCCAAGTCGTGACTTAACATATATAGATCAGGGACTTTGAATGTATCAGATCACGACTTGGAATTTTCACATATAGATTGCAACATAAAGTATAGCAGATCATGACTTTAAGGCGAATTGAAAATAAATAACAATATGTGGAGGTCTTTGTCTCAATTATATTTATTCATCAATATTTTGCTTTCACTTACTAATTTTTTATTTAAGAAGAATTGAAAATAAATAAATGAATGAATACGTGTGGCACCACAATGGAACCACTAGAGTTAAGGATCAAGGTTGAGCCCGTATTGGTCAAATTGGGCAGCCACTGTTGTGCCAATCAGAGCGTTGTTTTGTTGGCTATGATCCTTACTCATGGGCCATGATTAATAGTTTGTATGTGTACTACTGCATGTCAAAATGAAATAGTTCATAGAAAACAAGCCACTAAAAGAAGTCATTTAGGGAAAGAAAGTGAGTCAAGTTTTGATTGTGCAATGGCCAATAATGAGGGTTGTCCAAGAAGATTTTTTGGTAACAAAGTCCAATTTGGAATCACTAAAAGTTTCAATTCAAGTATTGCAGATAATATGGGAACAATTGTGAGTTGGCATCAATATTACACACATACACACACTCACATTTATCTTGATAAATAATTCAATTTAATTATTAATTAATTTATGTTTATGGTTTTCAAGCCAACATGGAAGGAATAGATTATACAAATAAAAATTTCTCATTCGATCCTAATGAAAGTGATTGCTCAAAAGATGAAGAATCAATGCAACAACAATCATCGGGTCAGTCCATCTACATTGGATTAATTTCATTATCACCTACATAAAATTTTATCAAATATATTAACTTTCTTGGATATTTCTTATATATCGAATCATATGAGGAGAATGAAGTCGTTCATCATGCTAATACACCCAGTAACCAAAGCAATGTTCGATAATCAACTACTGCAGGTGCATATTTTTTACATCATTCTGTCACTTTTGATAATATTGCATTAATGATATTCGCTGTCATCAGTCCGATACTAAAATCCTTCCATATATTATGTGGATGAAGGTGATCTGATATATACATGCAAATATTGTGAAGCGATGCTTTGGATCAATAAAAAGGTTCAAAATCATCCAAAAAAAATCAGCTAATACATTCTCAATATGTTGTGGGAAAGGGAAGGTTCAATTGCCAACAATGAAGACACCTTCTCCAGTTTTGTATGATTTATTCTTTGACAAGATATCACAACAGTCAAAGAACTTTTATGCAAACATTAGACAATACAATAACATATTTTCTTTCACATCATTTGGAGGAAAAATTGACCGCTCAAAGATAGCGGACAAGGACCATATTCATTTGTAATGTCTGGTATAAATTACCATAGTATTGGTAGTTTGTTACCACAAGAAGGTTCAAGGCCTGTATATTCACAACTCTAAATATATGATATTGAGAATGAAGTTGTCAATCGTATTTCTGCTGTCAGCTATATGCAAAATATAATTTATGACACTATAAGTTAAATAATCGTTATAGTGTTACTAATATTTTTCATTTTGCAGCAAATATCATTAACAATCAACCATTGATCCTGCTATTGTTACATCTATTAAGGAGGTGTTGGATGAATTTAATCCATATGTACATCAATATAGGTTTGTATCCACAATGATCAACATAAATGAATGATCTGCAGTCAAGCTACGATTGATTAGTACCAGGGCGCATGACGGTCGTACTTACAATTTACCATTTGTGTCTGAGGTAGCTGCATTAATTGTTGGTGATATTGATATGACGTTTAATGTCAAAGATATCATAGTTGAGAAGTTATCAGGAGCACCTACATGTATAAGTGAATTACATGCTGCATATCTACCACTTCAATATCCCATTCTTTTCCCTTTCGATGATGATGGATATAGAGATGATATTGATCATAGACAAGAGACTCTAACCTCTACTACCAAGAGGAAACAACTTAGCATGCGGGAGTACTTTGCATATCTACTTATGATGAGGGAGAATGAAGTGTCATCCTTGCTACATGCGTCAAGGTTACTTCAACAATTTTTGGTTGATGCTTACACAATGATTGAGTCACAACGATTACATTGGGTAAGGACTCATCAGAAAGAACTAAGATTTGATCTATACCAAGGATTATCAAATGCTTTAACAAGCGGAGAACGAGATGCTTCATCAACTGGCAGGCGTATAATATTGCTATCATCTTTCACTGGGGGAGCTAGATACATGATTCTAAATTACCAAGACGTGATGGCTATATGTAGGTTCTATGGATATCCTGACATTTTCATAACATTCACTTGCATCCCAGCATGGGTAGAAGTAACAAGGTTTTACCAGAAATACTCCTTAAATGCATCAAATGCACCACAGATCCTTACTAAGATATTTAGGTTGAAATTGTTATCACTAATGAGGACATGGGAGTAAAAGAATATCTTCAGAGAAGTCTGTGCAGGTCAATTGTTATCGTATGTTGTTATTGAATTGTAATTCTGTAATCATTTTTAAGTGTTCATTGCATTATTGCTTACAACAACTTGAAAGGCACAATAATTTACTAAGCTTGTCCATTTTTAGAGGTTTATACTATCGTGTTTCAAAAGAGGGGATTGCCACATGCGCATATACTTCTATTCCTTGATCAAATTGATAAGATAAAAGACCCCGAAGGAGTAGATAGGATTATTTCAGTAGAAATCCTAGATAATGATTCTGATCCTTAACTATATGAGTTGGTTAAAAAATTTATGGTTCATGAACCTTGTGATACTGCCAACCCGAAGTCACCATGCATGAAAGATAAGAAATGTAGCAAATATTTCCCAAATAGGTTCAATGACAAAATAATTATTGATGAAGATGGTAATCCTACGTACAAGCGAAGCGATGACGGGAGAACAGTCAAAGTTAAGTCAATTATTTTGGACAATCATTATGTCGTGCCATACAATCATTTGCCATTACGTATGTTCCAAGCTCACATAAATGTTGAGAAGTGCAACCAATCAACTGCTATAAAGTATTTATTCAAGTACATCAGCAAAGGAAATGATAGAGTTGTTGCTAAAATTTTTGATGAAAATAGAGGAGATATATTTGGTGAAATAAAACAATACTACAATTGTAGATACATTTCTTCTTGTGAAGCTGTATGGAGTATTTTTGGCTATCAAATTCACCATAGATATCCTTCTATTGAGAGATTAAGTTTTCACCTACCAAACCAACAAACAGTCTTCTATGTTGAGACGGATGATGTTGCTGACTTGCTACAAAAACAACATGTTTGTAAATCGCAGTTCCTTGCCTGGATGAAGATGAATGAAGTTGATGAGTTTGCTCAAAGCTTGACATATGCAGAGTTCTCACATCATTACGTTTACCAATGAAGTAAGCGTCAATGGAAACGAAGGCGTCAAGGATTTGCAGTTGGTAGAATAACTCATGCAGCTCCAACATCTGGAGAATTATACTTCCTTCAGATACTTTTAACAAAAGTTAGAGGACCCCGTTCTTTTGATGAAATAAAAAGGGTTGATGGAGTTACATATGCAACATATAGGGAAGCATGCTTTGCACTGGGTCTATTAGATGATGATAAGGAATACATATGCACGGTAAAAGAGGCAGCAGTTTGGGCATCAGGTCACTTAATGTGAAAAATGTTTGTTAGCATGCTATTGTGTTATTGCTTGAGTCATCCAGATCATGTGTGGAAAGAGACCTCAACATTGCTATCAGAAGATTTATTGAACATACCGCATGGCGAATCTAATTTCATCTGTAAGTATTACCAGAACATTAACTTAATTATGATCCATATGACTAATTATTATATTCTAAAACGTTCTAACTGTTATTGTAGATCATCATGTATCATTGTATGACAAGGAATAAGCATTACTTACAGAAATTGATAAGCTTCTTCAACGGTCACTTCCATTTCCAGAAGTAACTATACAAATTGACTTCGGTAACCATCTTATACTCCAAGAGTTAGATTACAACAGAAATGCATTACAAATTGAAGCTAACCGTTTAGTTAAATCAATGAATATCGAGTAGAAGGCCACTTTCAATAATGTTATGTCATCTGTGTACCATAATAAAGGTGGTTTCTTCTTTGTTTATGGATACAAAGGCACAGGGAAAACATTTTTATGGAATGCATTGACCTCAGCATTGCATGCAAAAGGTGAGATTGTTTTAACCGTTGCATCAAGTGGAATAGCAGCAACTTTATTACTGGCAGGAAGAACATCACATTCAAGGTTTGCAATTCCTATTCAAATTAATGAGTCTTCTGTTTGTTGTATTGTGCAAAACTCTCCACTAGCAAAATTGTTAGCCAATACAAAGCTAATAATTTGGGATGAAGCTCCAATGGTTCAATGATATTGTATTGAAGCTGTTGATCATACTTTGAAGGATATTATGCATTGTCATGCACCATTCGGTAGGAAGTGCATGTTGATGCATGTTGATGGGTAGTGACTTTAGGCAAATCCTACCTGTAATCACAAGAGGCACAAGGGCAAGTATTGTTGATGCATGTATTAGTTCTTCACACTCATGGGGTCATTGCACCATTTTCAAATTAACAAAAAACATGAGGTTAACTTCATTGCCTGATGATAAAGGAAACCAATTGCTACAAAAGTTCTCAAAATGGTTGCTAGATGTTGGTGATGGGAAAATAGGACTTTCGCATGATGGGATCGCAGACATTGAGATACCACGTGAATTTTTAGTCACTAGCAACACAAATCCATTGCATGCTATTGTAAGTGAGACATATCCAAAATTGTTGGATAACTTATCAAGCAACGATTATTTCAATGATAGAGTAATACTAGCACCAACAATAGAGCAAGTTACTCATATCAATGATTACATGTGCTCTCTGTTACCAGGGGAATCAAGTCAGTACCTTAGTTGCGACACCGTTTGTCAATCAAGTGAGGATAGAGATTGCTCTGACAATTTGTACACAACAGAGTTCTTAAACACAATTTCAAGCTTTGGACTACCACCACACAAATTGACACTTAAGGTTGGAGCACCGATTATGTTGAGAAATATCGATCAAGTAGTTAGTCTATGCAATGGTACTCGCCTTTGAATTACAAAGCTTGAGAAGACGGTCATTGAATCCATGACATTAAATGGATCGAGACCAAATGAAAAAGCATTGTTACATAAGATGGACATGAATCCTTCAAAAGGCAAATGGCCTTTTTGTATGCAAAGGAGACAATTCCAAGTTACCTTATCATTAGCATTGACTATCAACAAAAGTCAGGGACAATCATTGAGGCGTGTTGGATTATAGTTGACAAAGCCGGTTTTCACTCATGGCCAATTATATATTGCATTATCAAGGGTAAAATCTTTTTGATGGATTGAAAGTAATAATCAATGAGAGCGGAGCCATTTCTAAGAAAACAACAAATATCGTATACCATGAAATATTTCAAAACTTACCTTGATGTACATGATGGTCTTCCAATGAAATAAATATGTTCATTATACTTTAATTGTTATAGATTATCCAATATTTCAATACTTTATATGTTATCCCATAAATAATGTTAGAAATTTATAATGGATTTAAAGAACATTCATCCCGTGAAATAATTATTTACACGAATAAAGAGACATAAATCGTTTACACGAAGTGTTTCTGAGCTCTTGAGGAGATTGATCATCTTCTTTGAGAGTGATAACTGCGAGAAACTCGATGAGTTTTTCATAGTTATCTTTATGTACCAATGATTTATTTTTCATGTTTTTCCATAAATCATTGTAATCTTTTTTGAGTTTATTCAATGATATTTCTTTCATCTTGCCATGGATGTTTGCAATTGATTTGTTTACGATATTCCCAAATTACTGTGATTTATGTCTCACGGAACTCACATGCCTCGCATATCGCATGTTATATTTTCATGTGCGTAATAGGACAAGTCCAGAATTCAATTATTGAGAAGGATGGAATGGTAATTATTCCAAAAGGATTTCAGAGAAATACGTCATTGCTGTCGCAAGCAAGCGTATCGGGTAAGGATTATTTAAGGAATAATTTTTTTGATTCAGCTTCACGATTTGAAGAAGAAACGTGATTCGAAGACGCAAAGAGTAGACTCGACGCGGTAAGTATCGATTCGAAACTTTTAGATCGAGATAAAGAAATTCAAAAGCTTAAAGATCAGCTTCAGAATACAACCGAGACTTTCAAGGAATGGAAGATTTAGATGTTGTCGCTACTTCAGTTCTAGTATATACGTGTAGAAAACCTTATTTTCTACATAAGGGAAGTTGGTTTGAGCTTGATAATCATAGATTTATTTCAAATGTTGAGTATTTATATTATTTCAGTTATGATAGTAGTATTGCATCATTAGAAAGCATGATTAAATTGCAAAATAATGCAAATGCTTTGATAAGTTCATCATTATCTTTACTTTGTGATATGCGTAGAGAAAATGATAATATTAAGTCTTTAATAGATAAAGAGTCATATAATATTAAGTCTTTATTAGGTCAAGAATTAGTTACGATTAAAAATATGTTTAATCCTAATCTTGAGCATGTTATTAGAGATCCATTAATATATCCAACAATATATGATGGTAAAGAATTTGTTAGATTAACTAAGTTTTTAGATCAGAATCCATATGTGTCATATAGATTTTCTATAAGACCTTTAGGTGCAAATTTAGCAGATGTTAGCATGAATCTTAATAATTTGAATGTTATTGGTAGTGAAATACTTCATTCCCTGAAGAATTTCAAAATTTTTAAGGGGGGAGAAAGTGTTAATTTACATCCAAATTTAAGTAATGATTTTTCTATTTTCAGGACTCAACTTAACCGAATCGAAGATCAGCTTGCAAGAATTGAGAGAAAATTAGACGAACTCTATGAACGGAGATAAGCTTGACGAAGCACTTAGAGAAATCAGATCAATTCGAGGAGAATTGTCAGGAATCAATCAGAGTATCAACGGATTAAGAAAAGAGCTTGAGAAGGTAACAACCGAAAACTCAACTAGTGTACTTAAGAATATAGAAAAAAGCATTAAAGAAGAAAATAAAGATCTTTTAGCTAATATAGTTAGAACTTTGACAAGTTTAGCTTCAGAAGATAAAGAAGATTTTTTAAAAGGTGTTAATAGAATTGTTGAGAAATACTTTGGAGAAATTCAGAAAACAATAGGTGGAATTCCTTTAGCAATTAGTCCAGTACAACCTTCGAAAGGAAAAGAAACTAAGATAGTAGATTTCGTAAAAGATTTTAACCATTTAGAAAATATTTTCGATAAGAAAGATGGAAAAAAGACAGGAGGACATGGATTCTAGAGTAGTTTCAGAAGCTTTGAGGCAACTAAAATTAGAATTAAATTCAGTAGAATCAGCAAGTATGGTATCAGGTAGATCATTTTTAGATCTTGATCATATTGAGCAAAAATCTATTGTCAGTGCCAAAATAAGACAGGTTCAGATCGCCAAAGGAAAGGAAAAGGCGGAAGACAGATATCATTCAAGAATTCGTAGACCTATGGTAAGAATGGAAGCTGGAGGCTCTAGCGCAACAAGTTTAGCAATAGTTCCAGGCCAGAGTATTGTTATTGGTGGGGAAAGAAGAAGACCAAGAAATCCTCACAGGATTGTAGAAGAAATAGTTGATGAAGCAGAAAGCAGAGCGAATGATCCAGATTCGAGAATGAGAAATTCGAGAAGAGAAGGTTCTACCAGAGTTTTAGATAAAAATAAGCCGAGATGGCAGGTAAGCACGGGAAATATTTTAGATATTGATTGTGTTGTTAATGTAAGAGAAACTATATATAATTGGGGAAGAAATATTGCAACAGATATTTCTACTCATTTTCAGCAGTTATATAATGACCCTGGAGGTACTAAGCTTTATGTTAAGAATGGACTTTCAGGAATGGCATTTCAGTGGTATATTGGTTTAAACGAATCTACCAGAGCAGGTTGGATTACGCAAGCAGCTAATTCGACATTCATTCAGGATGGAAGAACCGTGGAACGCAACAATAAAGGAAGCGCATGGTTTGAAGGATTTTTAATTCAATTGCTTGAGACTTTTACAGGAGAAGCATATAGCAAATTTGAACAATTAGAAAAGGAGAAAAGGAGAATTGCAATCGCAAAGCTCTACTCAATGAGACTTAATGGATTTGATGAGTTTGAAGAATTCGTTTGTGCATTCATGAAGGAATGGACAAGCCTTCCAGAAGATTTAAGAGGACAGTTTGTAGAGGTATTCTATGCTAAACTTCCTCCAGATGTAAGTAGAATTGTTCAGACAGATTATATTACAGGAGAATTATTTGTAGTTGGTTTAGGTGGTGTTATTGCAGCCACGAGAGAATGGATTAAAGACCAATGTAGAATTAAGAGTAGAATGAACATGGTATCTAGGCAGTGTAATTGTGCTGTTGTAGATTTAGAAAAGACTGATTTTGGTAAGAAGTATGTTAAACCTCATAAGAAACATAAGAAACAGAAGAAATTTAAAAGATATAAAAAATCTTTTAAGAGAAATAAATATAGGAAGTTTGATAAGAATAATAAGAGACCTTATAGAAAGAAATATTTTAAGAAAAAGCCATATTGCCCAGAAGGTAAGCCGCCTAGTAAATGTAGGTGTTGGAATTGTAATATTGAGGGACACATGATAAAAGATTGTCCTAAGCTTAAGAAAGAATCAAAGAAGGTTCAGCAGATCTTAATTCAAGCGGATCTAGATGGTTTAGAAGAAATTCAGGTGAATCAGATAACAGGTCAAGATTATTCAGAAATTTTGGAGGTCGATATCAGCGATTCACATTCGGAATCAGAAGAGTTCAGCTCAGAAGAGAACAACGACGATAGTGATTGATGGAATTAGACAGATCAGTTCACATTAAGGTAAATCTTTGTTTTTCAGGTTATCATTCGTATGAGTTAGATGTACTAATTGATAATGGTGCAACTAATCGTTTAGCTCAAAGAAATTCAATTCCAGAGGAATATTGGATTAAGTTATCAAGACCTTTAAGAGTTGGATTAGCAAATCAAACTAATGATACTATTGAGTATGTTGCAACGAAAGTTGTAATGAAAATTTCAGGAAGAACGTATGAGGTGCCAACAATTTATCAATTCAATACGAATACTGATGTATTGTTAGGTTGTAATTTTTTAGATTTATTTGGACCGTTTCAACAAACATTGAAGCATGTGTTTTTAGGTTCAGGAAAATTGAAAATTATGTGTCAGCGTTTGAAAAAAGTCTGTAGGCGAGCACTAACATCAGAGTTTACGCAAACTTTGAAGCGTGGTGGATCCTTAGACAATTTAAGCGCAGAACAAAGAAAGATTGTTTTAGAAAACAAGTTTGGAGTTTTGAAAATTAGAAATGTTATATTTATTCGTCATATTCAAGGTTTACCCATGATTCATGATGATGAGTATATGCATATTATTAAGAAATTGATTGAGCAGGTTTCTAGTGATGATCCTCATGATCCAAATATTTGGAAACGTGAGACTAAGCATTTTTGTGAAATTAAGCTTAAGAAGCCAGGAACTCAGATCAGAAGCAAAGCAATTCAGTATACTCCAAGCATTCGAGAAGAATTTCCACAGCACATCAACAAGCTGTTGAAATTAGGATTTATCAGACCTAGTAGATCACCGCATGGAAGTCCAAGTTTCTTGGAAGAAAACCATGGTGAAAAGGTAAGAGGTGAGAAAAGGTTAGTAATTAATTATAAAGCATTAAATGCAGCAACTGAAGATGATGGTTATTTTTTACCTCATCGACATGATTTAATCGAGCGTTTAAGAGGAATGAAATATTATTCTACTTTTGATTTAAAGTCAGGATTTTATCAAATTCAAATGCATAAGAATTCAATTGAGTTAACTGCTTTTTCATGTCCACAAGGGCTTTATGAATATCTTGTAATGCCAATGGGACTTAAGCAAGCTCCAGGAATATTTCAGAGATATATGGATGACATCTTTAAAGATTTTCATTCATTTGCTTCGATTTATATTGATGATTTAATTGTTTATTCGAAAACGTTAAAAGAACATCAGATACATTTAATTGAAGTTTTGCAGCGTGCGAAGAAGATGGGAATTGTGTTTTCAAAAAAGAAAATACAACTAGCATCAAATTGTGATAACTTTTTAGGTTTAACTTTTGACAAAGGTACTCACAAGTTGCAGAGCCATGTGCTTGATAAGATTGCAGGTTTAGACCCAGAGCTAAAAGACAAGCAATCACTTCAGAGATTTTTAGGTACCGTGAATTATTGTGCAGATTATTTGCCGATAATTGCGGATGTCAGAGAGACGTTACAAGCTAAGCTTCGTGGAAAGAAGTGGAGTTGGTCAGATAAAGACACGACTGAGGTGACTAAAGTAAAGGAGTGGATTCTGAAACATGGACCCATACCACTTTATCATCCAGACCCACGTGATACTTTAATTCTTGAGACAGATGCGTCAGACACCACATGGGCAGCTGTACTAAAAGCTAAAGTAGCCGACGATAACGGTAAGGTATCCAAGGCTAACGGAAGATTGACAGAAAAGCTCTGTCAATGGAGATCTGGTAAGTTTTCAGATTGCAAAACCAGGTATCATTCTAATGAAAAAGAATGGTTAGCGGTTAAACGCGGAATTGAGAAGCTTAAGGTATATTTAACTCCAGTTAAATTTATAATTAGGACAGATAATTCTAGTTTTAAAGGTTTCTTAAACTCTAAGAAAATTCAAGAGGTCTATCGTCAAGGATGACTGTTAAGACTACAGTTATTCTTTGATGCCTATAAATTTGAGGTTGAGCATATTGTAGGAAATCACAACACTCTTGCAGATATACTCACAAGAGAACTCAGTTACTTAGCAAAGAAATCCTTGAGTGAAACACGAGAGTAGTAAGATGGAGAGTCTTCTAAAGAGAGTGAATGAGATTGTTTCCCAAAAAGAACTTTTGAGAATCCAGGCGGAGTGTATGGAACGCCAGAAAGAGATCCTCGATATTGAGCTCAAAGCTATTGAGAGTATGCTTGAGAGATAGGGAAGAAGCTCAGAGCTTCAAGGCGAAAAGCCAAATTTAGAAATAGCCCCACTGGTTATTTCAGAATCATCCCCACTGGAAGATTCAGATAATGCGGTTAACACCGTTGTTCAGAGTGAGATTCAAGCCTCACCCAGTTTCAGTGATGTTTTAAAACGTCCTGTTACTGAAATTCCAGAATCATCATCAACTCGTGAGAGATTAGAGACTGCCAGACGAAGAAGTCGCGGAGGTAGATTAGCAGGAACATGGGGAACAAGATTAAGTCCAGAAGAGCAGCATAAGCTTATTTAGGAAGCCAATCAGGAGGAATGGTAGGAGAGAAGAGAAAAAGCTGTGACTTTAAGGAAGAAGAGAGGTCCAAAGAACTTCTATACGATTTTCAAAGGTCCTCATACAGGAGTCTATTCAAATTGGCCTCAAGTTTCAGGTTACATGAAGTTTCTTTCAGGAGCTTCATACATGGGATATGAGACCCAGCAGGAAGCCGAGTTCGCTTTAAGAGAATTCCAAGAAGGATTGAGAAGGTTCATTCCATTCAGTTTGGACGACTGGTGGACAATGCAACTCAAACTTCAGAACAACACCTTGGAAGGAGTTGTCGGAATTAGCTATAAGAGTAAAATCTACAACGAGAGCTTTAACAAAGCGGTGGTATTGCCTAAATGCGATCCACAGTTATGTTATGTTCTTTGTCAGATGGGACTCGTTGCAGATATCTTCAGTAATGGAGATTTAAATAATCTTAAGGGTTTTCCAAAGGAGTTTGTAGATGAAGTTAATATCTTCAGGAAATTACGAAAAGCCTTTAATATGATCGTTAAGATTAGAATTTTTTCAGATATTCCAGAATTCCCGGAGGAGCACGACGACAGTCATTGTGAAGCTCAGTTGGTTATGCTTTTAGGGATTGTGCCCAAGGAATTTAGTGTGCCGGCATGGTTCAAGGGAAAAGATATCCTTTTAGAGGATATGGAGGAGTTTAGAGCAGAGAGGATACTTGATTTCCTCAGATTTAGCGATCCATTTAAGGTGCGGACATCGACGAGGTTGATAGCACAATGGTGGATTTTAATTCAGGAAGATCAGGGAAGCCTTCAGAATGAAGCACTTTATGATTTCCTCAGGCCATTAGAGGAAAATGCCGATCATTCCTTAAGCGTGAAGAGCAGAAATGCGCTATGCGAAGCAATGAGAGATGAAGACGCAGGTCATCAATGCAGTTTGTGCACTGCAATAATTGAGGAAGACCTACTTTCAGAGGAAGGTGGCCCCAGCGGGAGGCAACAAGTGGAGGAAGCCAGCTAGCATCCTCTAGCGTTAGGTGTATAGTCTTTATCGCTTTCGGTGTGTTTCAATTATTGTACTTTATTGCTTTCGTGTGCTGGAAAGGCTAACTTAACCAAGGTTGAAAGATGCCTATATGCCTCAATAAGATTGGCTGATGGATCTACCACGGTTACTTTAGAACCTGACCATGGTTTGCTCTTAGGTTATAAATTCGCTTGGTGCGAATAGGTAGGGGACATAAATCGGAGACATAAATCGTTTACACGAAGTGTTTCTGAGCTCTTGAGGAGATTGATCATCTTCTTTGAGAGTGATGACTGCGAGAAACTCGGTGAGTTTTTCATAGTTATCTTTATGTACCAATGATTTATTTTTCATGTTTTTCCATAAATCATTGTAATCTTTTTTGAGTTTATTCAATGATATTTCTTTCATCTTGCCATGGATGTTTGCAATTGATTTGTTTACGATATTCCCAAATTACTGTGATTTTCTGTTCTGTAAGCACTGAATAGCGCGAAGTATATCGATGGTTGTTTCCGATATGCGAGGCATGTGAGTTCCGTGAGAGGGTTTGCCGGGCCGGGAAGGCTTAGAGGTGGTTGATGTTAACTCTCAACTGCTGTATGCGTTGTGTTGATCAGGAAATGTGAGTATCTGGTATGGGACAGGGGAATAGGTCGGATAAACTTAGGAAAGCAAGGACATGAAGGTTACGAGAACCTTTGAAGGGTATGTTTTTTGTTATGAGGACATATTTTTGGTTTTCTCTTCTATGGATAGAGTCGGTGATGTCTGGATTGATCCCCAGAATAACCTGGTGGCTCGAGTCTTAGAGGAAACTGATTACCGTGTTCGGTGTGACAGCATCTCCTACTCGTTAGATCGAGTGTATTCCGCTGCAATGATTCTGATTAATAGATGCTGAGAGACCTAATTTCAGAGAGATTCTAGGTTTCTGTGTGTCGGTTGATCCGTCGGCGCAAGCTGGTATCAGAGCCATGTTATTTTTCAAAATTTCATAGTTTTGTATATCATCGGAGTGCAATTGATAATCTCTATGAGTTCGACATGTGAGAAGTGTCGGGATATTCTGGTTTGTAATCTGGTCTAGACAGGTTTAATTAGAATATTTTTTGCAAGGTCAATACAGTGTAATCTCACCATGTTATTACTAGTCCGAAAAGAGTAGGGAGGAAAAGTGTTTTCTTCGCCGAAAGTGATTAGGATAGGAACAGGTGGTAAGTTGTTTTGGCTAGGTAATAAATCCTGAGATGGTGATAATTCCTAGAAGCAACGAGGTTAAAGAGATTTGGTATTTGGCTAAGCTACGGTGTCACTAACGTTTGCAGGAAAAGTGTTGGTTGGATTCCGCGAGGAAAGGTTCCACAATGAGTACGCATGAAGGTGATAAATCAGGTAACATTCTTCATTATGAGAGTAGATCAGCAAAAAGAAATCAGCAAATGGTAATGGTTTCAGCAGAACAGATCAAGAACTCCCATAAGAAATTAGAAAAGAGTCGTTCTAAAAACAAAGGTATTTTGAGTTTTCTTAAGAAGAAAAATACTTTAACTTATTTTTGTGCAGAAAGAGTTGAGATTCATCCGGTTATAGAACACTGTACAGGTACTATAGCTATTGAGCTAGTTCAGAAGAGTAAGATTCTAGAATATTTGGAAACTTTGAAGCCTGAAGAAGCTGCAAAGATTTCAACTATTCATGTTTCAGAAATTCGAATTAGATTCATTAGTCATATGCCAAAAGGTGTTTCATGTCCAATGAATGTTGGTTTTTTAGATAGAAGGCTAAATGTTCCATTAGATCGTCTGCAGGGTTGCTTTATTGGTAATCTAATTGCAGGAGGATTTGGTGTAAGTTTTAAGCCAAGTTGTTCAACATTAATTTCAGATAAAGATTTTAATTCTACTTATTCTATAGGATATCAATTGTTAAGAGAAGATTTTATTAAGAAAGGTAATTGTCCGTTTACAATTAGCTATGAAACAGAGTATGCTTTATCAGATTCAGCTATCGACAGTCCATTCAAAGGAGTAGCAACGGTGAATGTTGAACCAGGTTTTGAGGAATATGTCGAGATAAGAGGTAAGGAATCTTTTGAGACAGAAGCTATACCAAATGAGTGGTGTGTACCAACCGAAATTGAGAGCATATTTGATGGAAAAAGCGTAATAGGACAAGTCCAGAATTCAATTATTGAGAAGGATGGAATGGTAATTATTCCAAAAGGATTTCAGAGAAATAATTTCCTATATGGTTACACCAAAGAAACACCTTTTGACAAGTTTTCCGAATGTTCATGTTCGACAAATAATCGAAATTAAATGCAAAACAAGGCTCTGATACCAACGAACGCATGTGGATCAACATACGCAACAGCAATCTAGAATCTCACCGAAATTAGACCGCTAATAGCACCAAAACAATACCAGGCGGAAAACCTCATCAAAACTGATGAGCTAGCAGATGCTATTATCCACAAAAATACCTCCCAACTAACTCTAAGAAACTGCCACCAGGTTATCCAGGGGATCAATCCTAGAGTCACCGACACCTTCATAGAAGAGAAAGCCAAAAAGTAACCTTGCAATAACGAAACACTGCCTCAGAGTTCCTCACTAACTCCTTGTTCTCTCAGATCTATGTTTACCCGCACTATTCCCCTGTCCCATACCAGATACTCACATTCATGAATCAACACAACGCAGTAGCAGAATCCTTCCGGAAACACACATCGGAACATTTCCACCCCCTAAGCATTAACATGCCCGGCAAACCCTCTCACGGAACTCATGCCTCGCACAATCAGAGTAACACCTCGACGATCATACTCGCGCTATTCAGTGCTTACAGAAACATGAATCACAGTAATTTGGGAATATCGTAAACAATAAAATTGCAAATATCCATGGTAAGATAAAAGAAATTTCATTGAATAAACATAAAAATGATATACAATGAATTATTGAAAACAAGAAAATAATTCATTGGTACATAAAGATAACTATGACAACTCACCAAGAGTTCTCGTAGTTATCACTTCTCCAAAGATGATCAATCTCCAGAAAAGCCTAAGTAATACCTGAGTAAGAGCTCAAGTATGTCCTCAGTTTATGTCTCCAACCTATTCGCGGAGCGCGAATTTATAACCTAAAACCAAACCCTGGTCCGGTTCTAAAGTAACCATGGTAGACCCATCAGCCAATCACATTGAGGCATATAGGAATCTTTCAACCATAGTTAGGTTAGCCTTTCCAGCACAGGAAAGCAGTAAAAGTACAATAATTTAAACACACAAAAGCAGTAAAGCTATCCTACACCTAACGCTAGAGGTTGCTTTACACTGCATCCTCCACTTGCCAAAGCCTTCCGGGACCACCGTCTTCATCTGACAACAGCTCATCCTCAATAATTGGTGTGCACAGATCACACTGATGTCCTGAGTCAGCATCTCTCATGGCTTCACAAAGCGCGTTTTTGCTCTTTATGCTTAAACTACTGTCCGCATTTTCCTCCAAAGGCTTGAGGAACTCATAGAGGGCTAAATTCTGAGCATTCCCCTGATCTTCCTGGATTAGGATCCAGCCTTGTGCAATCAACCGCGTTGACGTCCGCACCTTAAATTGATCAGCAAAATTGAGGAAATCAATAATCCTCTCTGCTCTGAATTCTTCCATGTCTTCCAACATGATATCCTTACCCTTGTACCAATTTGGCACACTAAAATCCTTAGGGACAATCCCTAATAACATCACGAGTTGTGCCTCGCGACTGGAATTATCAATCTCATCGGGAAATTCAGGAATGTCTGAAAACACCCTAATCTTCACCGTCATCTGAAACGCCTTCCTAAGTTTTCTGAAGATATTAATTTCATCAACAAACTCCTTAGGAAAACCTTTGAGATTGTTTAATTCTCCGTTGCTAAATATCTCGACGACTAAGCCCATCTGACAGAGTGAATAACATAACTGCGGGTCACATTTGGGTAAAACCACAGCTTTGTTAAAACTCTCATTGTAGAGCTTGCTCTTGTAACTAATGCCGATGACATTCTCAAGCGTGTTACTCTGAAGTCTCAGCTGCATAGACCACCAATCGTCCATACTGAACGGGATGACCTTCCTCAAACTGCACTGGAACTCCTTCAAAGCATCTTCTGCTTCACGCTGAGTCTCAAAACCTAAATACGAAGCTCCGGAAAGGAACTTAACGTACCCTGAAACCTGAGCCCAATTCGAGTAGACTCCGGTGTGAGGACCCTTAAAAATTGTGTAAAAATTCTTAGGACCTCTTCTTCTTAAGAACAACAGCTTTTGATCGCTGCTCTTGCCATTCTTCTTCCCCAGCTGCCATAACTAGCTTAGCCTCTTCCTGGGAACTTAAAATTCTTCCTCCAACTGAAAGTCTTCCTCCTCGACCTCGTCTTCTTGCGATGGCGAGTCTCTCTCTGGCTGATGAACTTTCTGGAACATCACTAACAGGACGTTTTAAAACATCACTAAAAGTGGCTGACTTGGGACTCTCAGACTTAACTACGGTGTTAACCGTCTTGTCGGAACTCTCCAGTGGGGAGGGTTCAGAAATTACCAGTGGGGTAATTTCTACGGTGTTCCGTGAGAGGGTTTGCCGGGCATGTTAATGCTTAGGGGGTGGAAATATTCCGATGTGTGTTTCCAGAAGGATTCTGCTACTGCGTTGTGTTGATTCATGAATGTGAGTATCTGGTATGGGACAGGGGAATAGTGCGGGTAAACATAGATCTGAGAGAACAAGGAGTTAGTGAGGAACTCTGAGGCAGTGTTTCGTTATTGCAAGGTTACTTTTTGGCTTTCTCTTCTATGAAGGTGTCGGTGACTCTAGGATTGATCCCCTGGATAACCTGGTGGCAGTTTCTTAGAGTTAGTTGGGAGGTATTTTTGTGGATAATAGCATCTGCTAGCTCATCAGTTTTGATGAGGTTTTCCGCCTGGTATTGTTTTGGTGCTATTAGCGGTCTAATTTCGGTGAGATTCTAGATTGCTGTTGCGTATGTTGATCCGCATGCGTTCGTTGGTATCAGAGCCTTGTTTTGCATTTAATTTCGATTATTTGTCGAACATGAACATTCGGAAAACTTGTCAAAAGGTGTTTCTTTGGTGTAACCATTTCGCTTCCATTCAAACTTCCTATATTTATTTCTCTTAAAAGATTTTTTATATCTTTTAAATTTCTTCTGTTTCTTATGTTTCTTATGAGGTTTAACATACTTCTTACCAAAATCAGTCTTTTCTAAATCTACAACAGCACAATTACACTGCCTAGATACCATGTTCATTCTACTCTTAATTCTACATTGGTCTTTAATCCATTCTCTCGTGGCTGCAATAACACCACCTAAACCAACTGCAAATAATTCTCCTGTAATATAATCTGTCTGAACAATTCTACTTACATCTGGAGGAAGTTTAGCATAGAATACCTCTACAAACTGTCCTCTTAAATCTTCTGGAAGGCTTGTCCATTCCTTCATGA
>QFDD01004361.1:0-17380 GCA_006871305.1 Vachellia collinsii | reverse complement strand
TAGCTTGGAGTTGAGGTAACTGAGGTTAATTCATTTTATATGCTTACATGGATTGTAAGGTATTTTTGATACCTTGATTTTTATTGAGAATACTATCTCTATATTTACGTATTCAGTCTCAATGAAGTAGGAAGTATTTTGAAGCATATGTTTTACTTAAAGATATATATATGATGAACTGTTTATAACTTATCCTTAGATGGAATAAATTGTGAATTAATGTATCTGTGGGAGATTGGAATATTAGGTGATATTGAAGTAGTTGGGTTGATCTTGTGATGATTGGGCTTATGTTGTATCCGCGGTTGCCTCCACTACTGATCATAGTGGTTGGCTTTACTGTGACTCAGACCCAGGTGGGAGGCCAGCCTAAACCCAGGTGGGAGGCTAGACACCCTTTGATTCTAGACCCAGGAGGGAGAACAAAGGGGGACCGGTTGGATTAATGTTGCTGCTAGACCTTGGCCGGGTTGCTCAGCGCATTAAGCCGGATCCACGTCATGGAGTAATATGGAGGAGTTGGATGGAGGGATCACTTGTGTAATATGATTGTATTGGATGGGAAACAATAAATTTTGTTTGAATATTACATAATAGCACTGCTTCATTAACTTATAATCCCATAATGTATATTCTGTGAATTGATTATTGGTTACTGGGACTTTATGTCTCAACTATCGTTGTTTACCATTTTTCAGGAGAGGAATTTAGTGGTTTGAGGTGTGAAGGGAAGGAGCCAACAGTTTGATAGTAACTATCACTGTAGGCATATCAATTGTATTGGATATTTTTGAGAAAAGTATATTGCCAGACTTAGAGGACTTGCATGCTTTATTCTTATTTTTATGATTCTACGATGAAACTAGACCTGTTATTAAAATTGGTCTTTTGGTATGTCTGAGACATAATGCACTTATGTGATGAAAATATGGTAACATATATTTTTGAGAAAAGGTTTAATAATTATTCTGATTTTTGTTGTTGGTGATTTGTGGGCAAGTATTGTGCTCTAAGTCACGTTGATACAGTGTTGGAGAATAAAGACTAGTGGGCTGGGTTATAACTCTGATGTTAAATTGTGCCCTTGGTCTTATGTGTGGATTTGTGGGCGATGTTGTGCCCTGGATCCTAATGTGTTAATCTAGAATATGTGATATAAAGTTTTTGAAAAAAAAAATGTCAAATAACCCTGGTTATTTGTTTAATAATTGTTAATTAAGTTAAAAGCCGTGATTAGTAAGAAGGGTTGTTTCACCCTTGACTTTCCCAAAATGACCATTTTGCCCTTACATTCTCAAATCGTGCAAAATGGCAATTCTGAACTTCTTTTCTTTTCACTCTTTAGACCCTTGATCTCTCCATAGCCCTCAGTTTTGCCTTTATTTTGATTACAGAAAAATGTGGATATTACATTGTAGCTATTAACCTCTGGAATCTCATGTCATTTTAGTGCATTTTCCTTACATTTTGATACATTTTTGGTACTATTGTACATGATTTGAATACTCAAAGATAGGAAATGTACATGATGTTTTTGATTGCATATTATTGCTTAATTGTGCATATTTTGGCTCTTATCCTTGCTTAGTTGGAGCTTATGAATGTTATCATGTTGCAAGGTACATTTTGGTACAAGAAGGATATGTTGCAAGCCACTTGGAAATACCTTGAAGGCATGTGGAGGCCAAAGTTGATTCGAAGGCATATTAGGAAAATCAAAAAGAAAGAAGTAGATCTCAATTTATGGGTAAAATGCATTTATTCAGGGTGGAAGAGCTTATTTTCCAGAGGTAAAATGAGCTGCAGCGCACTTATCTCGTCTACAGCATACTATCAACCAGAGCCAAACTCCGCTGCAGCTCAAAACAGTTCCACCACGGCTCAGTTTTGACAGCAAAACGCACAACATTAGTAATGAGTGAAAAAACAGATTTTTTAGGTTTTTAAGGCAAAAACCCGATGAAGCCTAAGATTTTGGACATTTGGTGAGCATTCGGGAGTATTTTGCTGTGTTAGGGCATATATTTTAGTGGAGATTGAAGTTAGGTTTGAAGATTTGAAGAGATTTGAGCTTCTTTTCTTGGTTTTTCCTCTCCATCTTTCCTTCTCTACTCTTGATTCAATATTTGGGCTGATATATATGTATTTTCTCATGGGTTTGTTGAACATGAGTGGCTAAATACTTTTCTCTAGATTTATTTTGAACCCTTGTATGGATTAACACTAAGTTTCTCCTCTCTTTTTGTGATTAATGATATGTATGTGTTCATTTTACTCTTCTCTTAATGCCTCTTGTTGATTGGCCACTAATAAGTTGTTGGGTTCACTTGATTGATGCTTGAGAGGGCTAGATTGAGTGTAGAACTTGGGTAAGATTGTGCAAGAACTTGAAGTTTGCATGATCAATGGATGGTTTTGTTGGTAAGATAGAGATATACTTGCTAACCTTGCATAGTCAAATTAGGATTGGAACTTGAAAATTGGGTTTTATTAATTGTAACAAGAGATTGAGCAATTAATGGAATTAAACACTTGTTTTTGACTTGAGAGAGCTTTTACAAGTACTCTTTGAATCCTAGACTAGCACATTTTTCATTGAAAGCATCTTTGAGAGGAGGTTAATTGGATGTTATGAAATACAAGGGGGATGAATAATTCTAGATCCCATCTTATCCTTGAAGTCTATGAATCACTTGTTTATAATTTTTTTTGTCTTGTTTAAAAATAGTTTTCATCAACTCTTGATATTTGTATCACTCAAATTAGGCGAAAGGGTGATAATCATTGCTTGACCGGGTTTTGGAACGAAATCCTCATGGGAATGATACTCTACTTATCACTTTATTACTTGACGTGACCTGTGCACTTGTGGAGCGAATAGTAGCTCTCCACTCATTGTTGAGATTCCACAAGAAAAGGAATTCACAATAAAGTCAAGAAATTAAAATGTTGTAATTGGTTCAAACACGATGGAAGACTAGTAAACTTATTTCCACTTAAGCTCAAATTCAGTAACTTGGGCAACCCTCTAAATTGTTTTAGGGGATTGTTAGCTAGACTAAATTGATCAAGATTCGTCAATAATCCTAATATCAACATGAATGTTTCTTGAAAGCTGAATGTTGCTCAGCATAAATTCACTTAACAATGACAAGCAACCCAATTCCTTTGGAATGTCTCCTATTAAGTAATTTGATGAAAGATCAAGTGGATGAAATCTTATTGCCTCACTTGGTTCTTATGGTATGGGTCCTGATAAGTTATTATTAGAGATCGTAAGGCTTGTAAGGTTATGGCATTGCCCCCATGTAGGCGACAAGTTGCCATAAAGTGCATTGTTACTCAAATCAATTTACTCCAAGCTTGGATATCCACTGAAAGCTTTTGTGACATTTCTTGTGAGTTGATTGTTTTCAAGCCTAACTCTATAAAGGGTAGTGCAATTCTTCAAACTTGTAGGAATTAGACTAGTGAATTGATTGTTATTTGTAGTTATGTAAGTAAGTAATCCTCTAAGGCAGATGTCTTGCAACAAATGACCTTTGAAATTATTGTATCCCAATTGCACGGATGCCAATTTCCTAAAGCTATTCAGTTTTGATGCAAGATTGACACTAAGTTTGTTTAGTATCAAATTTAGTTCAGAGAGCTTCGTTAAATCTCCAATACTAGAAGGAATGGCTAAAAGAGTGTTTTGCCCCAATGGAAGCTTGAAGAGCCTTGTCAAATTTCCAATAGTCATTAGAATAGATCCAGAGAGGTTGTTTTGATGAAGATAGAGGTTGCTTAGATTGGCCAAGTTCCCAGTAGAGGGTGGGATTGAACCTAATTTCCTATTATCTGACAAGTCCCATGTTTCCGTTGAGTAGAGTTTCCCTACTTCCCATAGAATTGAGCCTAGGATCGAGTTGGAATAAAGGTAAAGACAGTAAATTGCTCATATTACCTACAGTGGTAGGGATGTTACTAGAGAGATAGTTACTTGACAAGTTTACATTACAACTACTCGCTTTAATATTCCAATTTCATGGGGAATGGAATCAATAAATTGATTACCTCCAATTTAAGTATTGGAGATTGGGGAAAGATGAGAAATTGAGATTATCAAGTGTACCTCTTAATCCAAAATCTCCAAGAGATATAGTGGAAATAGAGTTGAACTCATTGCATGCAATTCTAACCCTTTTGCAAGGAAGACTGCTATTATGATTCCATGAAGGTAGCAAGGTTTGGCTTTGGTTCTCAAGGCTGGCCTTCCACTTTAGAAAAACATTTGCTTCACTGTTGAGTTCACTATTGAGTGAAGTCATGGAAGAGGAAATAGGAGATGGGAACAACATTAAATAGACAACTGACAGCACCTATGATGCGATCCAATAGAACGCATCAAATTCAAATAAGCCTTTTGAAATTCCAAGTAAACCAATTGCAAGACCAAGAGCCAAAAGAATTAAGGAAGCATTGAATGGGCTTGTGAAAGAGGTTTCAATAAAGAAAATGGTATTTGTAGCAATAAATGAGAATGAAAACTCCAAGGATGTCATTAATTTGATTTGAGTTGAAAATGGACCTGCATATCATATTTTGGGCTTAGAGGCTTCAAATTAAAGGGCTTGGACCATGGTTTATACATAGGAGGACTCATTTGGGCCTAAATTGCATATTATCTTTTGTTTATTTCTTTTATACGAAAATTTGTAATTTAAATTAGATAGGATTGGATAGAAGATATTCTATTGAATATCCTTATCCTTAGATTTTAGGATAGATATCAGTTTTAGATTTGAATTTTATCTTTTATATTTTTAGATTGAATTTCATACTTTTAGGATAGAATTTCATAATGTAATCTTTATAAATACATTATACCCATCATTTTGGAAATTAGACTATCAGATCATATTATGTTTTTAAATTGAGTTTAAAGAATTGCATTCTTGCAACTTCAGACTTGAGAGAGGATTCTCTCTAGGGTTCTTTATTAAGCTAACAGACTTATCAAGGCTTGATCATCCTTGTGGCGTCTTCAAACACTTAGGGTCCTTGTTCTTTCTTGTTCAAGTGTTCAAGTGGATCGTTAACCTTTGTTTCGCGTTCTTGGGGTGCATATATTTCAGATTGGTTGTGGGTTCTTGGGATCTTTTCCTTTGGGTCCGTATCATCTTAGTATCACAGTTTTAGTTCTAACCTCAGGTTTTATCTTTCTGTTCATTTAGTTTTATTTTTGTTCATTTGTTTTTTTTTTCTAGCATCTAGTTGTTTCTGTTTGTCTTCAAAATTTCTACATTTGTTTTTCCACTTTTTCTTTGTATTTTTCAACTTTTGATATTTCTTTTTCATGGTTTAGAATCTCATCTTTATGCTCAGTTTGGAATCGTTTCAATCCGAGATTTCTAGGTCTAGTTTTATCCATTTCAAATTGAACGTATTTTCTGGGATTTCTGGGTTCAGTTTGTGTTCTTGGGTTTGTTTTAGTTTGGGAAAATTTCATTTTATTCTTTATATTTTGAAAAAAACAAAAAATATTATCTTTGTGTCATTCTTGAACAATCTTTTGTCATTCTTGATTTTCTTGAACTCTTTGTTATCTCAAATTTCTAAGTGCTATGTTGATTTTGCAAACTGTGATAGCTTTGACTGAATTGTTAGTTCTTTAAAGAGCCTCAAGAGGAATTTAAAGAGTGGAAAAAGGCAAGAGTATATATAATAATACATCAATTTAAAAGCCAAATTTAAGCAGAAACACGAGTGTTGAGTGACATTCTTGAGGGAAGGACGTGAGGAATTTGTGAGGAACTTTGTGTCATTAACATCTTTTCAAGTCACAATGTCTAATACAGGTGAAACATCCAGTCGTGAAGAAAATCCTATCAAGATAGAGGATAACTTTAGATCGAGCAGCAACATTTTGAACATATAGAAATTGTCTATAGAAAGCTAAAGGATAGGATGGAAAGGCAAGAATAAAGGATTGCAAATCTGCAAAGCGATAGGTCAGACCCTAGAAGGTATGATAGGCGAAGGGAAGTCTTTGTGGATGAATTTGAATTTGAAAATGATGAAGTTGGTGGTAGTGAGGAAGAGTATGAATCTGATTATGAAATTGGAAGAAATAGGCATAGAGGAGGTAGGTATGGGAGGAGACATGGCAAGAATATTCCAAAGGAGAGAAATAGAGTAGATGATGGGAACCTTGGGAGATCAAGATGAAAATTCCACCTTTCCAAGGTAAGAGTGATCCTGAAGCTTATTTAGAATGGGAGAAGAAGATAGAGATGATTTTTGAGTGCCATAATTATTCTAAAGCTAAAAAGGTTAAATTGGTAGCCATAGAATTCACTGACTATGCAGTTGTTTGGTGGGATAAATTGAGTATCAATAGGAGAAATAATGGTGAGAGGCCAGTAGAAACTTAGAGAGAAATGAAGACTCTAATAAGGAAGAGATTTATTCCTAATCATTACTACAGAGAGCTTTATCAAAAGTTGCAGACTCTTACACAAGGTTCTAAGAGTGTTGATGAATATTATAAAGAGATGGAATTAACTTTGATAAGAGCTAATGTTCAAGAAGATAGAGAGGTTACAATGGCTCATTTTCTGAATGGGCTAAACAAAGAAATTGCTGATATAATGGAATTACATCATTATGTGGAGTTAGAAGACATGGTGCACATGGCAATTAAGATGGAAAAGCAACTCAAGAGAAGAGGATCTTCAAAATTCCATTTTGGATCAAGCTCTTCACAAAAGCAAAATTGGAGGAAAGGGGAAAGAGCTATCCCAAAGGAGACCAATAAAGGAAAAGAAGAAGCTTCATCAAGGAGTACAGGTAAATCTAATCCCCAAACCTCTAGAAATAGATATATAAAATGTTTCAAGTGTTTGGGTATAGGTCATATAGCTTCTTAATGCCCCAACAAGAGAGTCATGATTCTGAAAAATAATGAGGTTGTGACTGGAAGTGAAAGTGATCATGATTCCATGTCCTCACATGAAGATTCTAGTGATGATGGAATTGAATATGCTGCTGAAGGAGAATGCTTTGTGGTTAGGAGAGCTTTGAATTGTCAAACTAAGGATGAGATGAATGAGCAAAGAGAAAATATTTTTCATACTTGTTGTCTCATTAATAACAAAGTATGTAGTGTAATTATTGGAGGGAGTGTTACAAAAGTTTTAAGCACTACACTAGTTGAGAAATTGAATTTGCCAACCATTAAACACCCTAGACCTTACAAGCTGCAATGGTTGAATGAGTGTGGGGAAATTAAAGTTGACAAGCAAGTTTTGGTTACTTTCTCAATTGGCAAATATTGTGATGAGATATTGTGTGATGTTGTTCCTATGCATGCTGGGCATCTACTTTTGGGAAGGCCCTGGGAGTTTGATAGGAAAGTAAAGAAGGATGGGTTTACAAATAGATATTCTTTTGTGATGAAAGACAGACCCATTACTCTTGTACCATTGACTCCACAATAAGTGTATAAGGATCAACTCAAGATGAAAAGGGAGAGAGATAAGAAAAAGAGTGATCTGGAAAATGAGAAAAAAGAGAAAGAATCTGAAATGCCAAAACAAGAAATTCAAAAAAGAAAAAGAATAAAGAGAGAAAAGAAATATGAAAAGATTTGTGAGAAAAGTCAGATTTAGAATTATTGCAAGGATAATTCCTTAGTTAATAATGATATTGATTATTCCTCTCATTATGATTCTAGTGTGTTGCAGGTAGTCATAGACTTGTTTCCTAAGAAGCCACCTGATAGATTTTTATCCTCAAGAAGCATTGAGCTCTTACTTTCTTCACATGTTGAAGATTCAAAGATGAATCTCTTTGAGGAGAGAGGGAATGATGCGATCCAACAGGATGCATTGAATTCAAATAAGCCTTTTGAAATTTTAAGTAAACCAATTGCAAGAGCAAGAGCCAAAAGAATTAAGGAAGCATTGAATGGGCTTGTGAAAGAGGTTTCAATAAAGCAAATGGTATTTGTAGTAATAAATGAGAATGAAGACTCCAAGAACATCATTAATTTCATTTGAGCTGAAAATGGACCTGCAGATCATATTTTGGGCTTGGAGGCTTCAAATTAAAGGGCTTGGACCATGGGCTATACATAGGATGACTCATTTGGGCCTAAATTGCAAATTATCTTTTGTTTATTTCTTTTATATGAAAATTTGTAATTTAAATTAGATAGGATTGGATAGAAGATATTCTTTTGAATATCCTTATCCCTAGATTTTAGGATAGATATCAGTTTTATATTTGAATTTTATCTTTTAGATTTTTAGATTGAATTTCATATTTTTAGGATAGAATTTCATAATGTAATCTTTATAAATACATTGTACTCATCATTCTGGAAATCAAACTATCAGATTATATTATGTTTTTGAATTGAGTTTAAAGAATTGCATTCTTGCAACTTCAGACTTGAGAGAGGATACTCTCTAGGGTTCTTCATTGAGCTAACAGACTTATCAAGGCTTGATCATCCTTGTGATGTCTTCCAACACTTAGGGTCCTTGTTCTTCCGTGTTCAAAGGTTCAAGTGGATCGTTAACCTTTGTTTGGCATTCTTGGGGTACATATATTTCAGATTGGCTGTGGGTTCTTGGGATCTTTCCCTTTGGGTTCTCACAAACCTACCAAAATGTTAACTTTTTAGAAAATTGAAGATATTTTCTGAAGAGGAATGCCATGGTTATGAAGAAACAAAATGAGAATGGTGCAGTAATCAGAATGGATGTTAATATATGGATATGTATAAGCAGATGAATTAACTGTCACTTATTCACTGAGTGTCCTTATTCTTATAGCAAGTGGTTGGCAATTGATGTTACTTGACATTTCTTAATTTGGAGATGCAAGTTGGAGCTAGGTGGAAAGCTAAGATAAAAAGAATACAAAGAAATCAATATGGTACCAGAGAGCGACCTACTGAGAAGAAAATAAATCATGTGAGGTGTATAGTATAATGCTAAATTGCTAATTTGCTTTGTGTTACAAGATCTTTAAAACATTAAAATGTTTTGAGCTTGAGACAAGAAACTGCTGTTGAAAAATGAAAATGCAATTTAGCAACTGGGAGTAGACAATGACATCTCTTGAACGAGGCATTTAGAGGCAGGATTTTTATGAGTTAGCTTTAAAGAAATTTGACGAAGAAGGTAGGTTATAAAATTTTAACAAACATAAGAGAACATAAAAAAGAAAAATTAATTAAAACTTTTATTGGGCTGAATGTATTGTATTGGGCTAAGTTTGTTAGTTTATTTTCTTGATTCTGAATCATTGATTCTTGCTTTGTTTGAAGGACTATATATAAGAGAGAATTTTTGCTAAAGATCAGAGTATTATTCAATGTTTTCCAGATTTCAAGGGCTGCTGTTTTTCGCGAAAGTGGAATGGTCTGGATATGGGATGCTACGTTGGTTAATGATGTTCTTATTTTTAATTTTTTTATATCCTTATATGTATTTATCTTCTCGTGCATATTTTTTCTTGGGTAGGGGTGTGCATTATTTGTCTATGTATTTGGGTTTGTGCTTGCACTAGTGCTTCTCATCAGTATGTGTTGGTGCTTTTCTGTTGTTTTTCCACTGTCTTAATTTATTTATGTTGTATGTTTTCTTGGACTCCCTCATTTACTACGCTATTTATAGTTATTATTTTGAGGTTAAGTAGTTGTAGGGTCTTACGGTTGAGGATGATTAAGATTGGAGCTTTATTGATTCTTTGACAGGAATCACGAACAGTTCCAATTTTTGTTTCAATCATGTTGCTGAATTGGTGCTATCGTGTCTGGGACTTCTAAAGTATCTTGAGATATATTTATTCTCAGGTTAATTTTTAGTACTTTCTAATTGTAATATCTTATTTATTTAAGCTTCTCTTCTCCCATTTTTTGTAGGAAAAATTGCCATTCCTATTCCGAGCCTTCAATCATCCCTTTCATAAATACAATTTTTAATTTAAATACTAGACTATCAACATGAAGTAATAGTACATGATCTTATTGTTCTTGAGAGTACACCATTTGCTTCGTATACTTAGAGAACCTATCAAACCAGGCTTTAGGAGACTAGTTCATCCCAAACAAAGGCTTATATGGTGAAGTTTAATTTGTACCTTCGAAGAATTCTAGGGACTTTGCATATTGGCGTAGATTTTCAAATAAATAAACCTCTTCTTCAAGACACATGCTCAAGAAAGCATTCTTTACACATCTAGTTGGTGAATTGGTTTATCTAAGTTCCTTGCAACTAGTAACCACTTTAGGGTCTGTTTAGATAACACTTGGGAGAAATAGTTTTTGTCTGAAATGTATTTTAAAAAATGACTTTTATTCAAAATGCATTTTGAAAATCACATTATAATTGGATAAACGTTAGAGAAGTGACTTTTTTGAGTAAAATTATTTTTTCACAAAAATTAGGGGGAAATGATAAATATATATTATCTTATATATTGTGATAAAATTAGGGAAAAGTAAAATAATAAAAATAAAAAATGGAATAAAGAAAAATATATGTAAATTAAGTACCATCAAGAAAATAATTAATATTTTACAAACTAAAATAAGATAATGCAATTCTTAAAAATAATCATTGTCAAATTAAGCATATTTGTAGTAGTAGAAGCAAGCTCTTATAAAAGGATTATAAGTGTGAGTTTGAACTAAATGATGTCTTAGACTTTATGAATCGTGTAACTTTTATTTCAATACAAATTATTGTTCAATTATAAAGGGTTATTGAAAATACAAGTCTGTCATAAAAAAGTAAAGGGCATATCTTATTTATTTATTTAAGAGTGAGATAAACTATGTTATACTTTTTATGGAAAAATAATGTTTTTATTGGTATATTTGACAAGTTTTTTGTATATGGAATGAGGCCATCACCATCTCTTGCTCTGAGAGTGGGTTGGGGTCTCTCCCAGAACTATAGGTACCTCCTTTGCCTGTCTTGGGTGATTTAGCCTCAATGTTGATTTTGCTCTTCTTAAATCGCAATAGGCTCTATTTACTAACAAGAGTAAGGAAGCTAAAGGAGCAAAGAGAAACGTGGTTTCAATGGACGGTATGAACTTCAAAATGCAATGGAGGGGAGGAACATCAGATAGTGATGACGATAGATTTTTTGTGGGAAGAGTCATATCAACTGCGAAAGTAGGAATCGGAGCTATGAAAGAGCATGTATTTGCAGCATGGGAGTCAAAAGGGAAGTTAGAAATAAATATTTTGGGGTTTAATTTATTCTCATTCACCTTTGGAGTTATGGAGGAGGCTAGACAGGTGCTGAAAGGGAACCCGTGAGTGGTGAGGAAACATATGCTAAGCATGGAAAAGAGGAAGCCTTATTTGAGTGATAGTGAGGTGCAGATTAATACGTGCATGTTATGGGTACAGTTCCACGACATTCCACTGGAGGGAAAGATGCTGGTCAATATAAGAAACATGGCAAGCATGATAGGAAGGGTGGTCAACATTGAAGACCCAATGGACCCAAGGTTTTGTGGAAGGAGCTTTGCTTGAGCAAGACTATGGATGTTAATAGAACTCATATACCCATTTTCAGATGTCCCATGCGAAACAAGCTATCTGAGGCAAGAGTTAAGGTTAAATATGAAAAGTTGGCAAAGTTCTATTTTATTTGTGGGAGGCTAGGACATGATGATTGAAGCTGTGACATTGAGGAAGATGATGATCAAGCTGATGGGCAAATGAGAAATTTTGATTCCAACATGTGTGCCCAGCCGGTGAGGATGAAAACGATGGAATCAGGCTACCGGGATTTCCAATGGATGTCTAATTAAGGGAGCAGGTATTGTGGACGTAGGAAAAATGAAAATTTGCATAGGAACCCGAGAATTGCAGTTGATTGGAGGGCTCAAGACTACATCATCATAAATTAATGTTGTGGAGGAGGGTGGTAATAATAAGCTAGAAGTAGCATTTAATGCTAGTGGAGTGCACAGTGGACAAAGGAACCAAATGGTATGGAATTATAGGGACCCACATAAGAGACAAAGAATAGAAAAAGGAAAGACAATAATTACAAGTGGGCCTAGAGAAGGACTAACTACAAGCCCATTAGGATCCATGTGAGAGACCCAAGTCTCTGATTGGGGCAGCCCAGGTAGTACAAGGATATTGGAAGAAGGGGAGTCTTCACAAAACACCCATATAAGGGGCCTGGAAGTAGACGGTCCAAAATGAAGTAAAGAAGACCTGGCATTGGTGTGTTTTAATAACATAAAAGATGTAGAACTCTTAACTAACCATGTGGACAAAGTAAACTTGAAGTGAAATGCAGAAGGAAACTGGAGCTCTCCTACGGGTAAAAGAAGGAAGGTTCATGAACAAGACTTGCTGGGGTTATTTGGAAAACGGCGAGCAGCTGAGGAGGAACTAGAAAAGATGGAAAAGGCTGGAAGATTTAGGTTTGCAACACTCGATGAAATACTAGAGGGAGGTTAGGGGCTAAGGGCTAAGCTATCAGAGGAAGAAATCTGAATAGAAATGGAAGAGAATATAACCTTTGTGGCTGGACAACCAGTGGAAAAGGTATGAAGATTACAATTTAGGAAAAATAAGACTAAAATGTCTCTTTTTTGTGAATTCTTTGCTACAACAGGAAGGGAGAGGCATAGTGGCTGGCCGATAACAGCCACTCGGTCACCATGAGTTGCTTAGGGTGGAACTGTCAGGGCTTGGGAACCACCCTAACAATTCAAAACCTTTGGTTCCAATGCAGGAAGTTAAAGCCCGTTTGTGTTCCTCTCAGAAACTAAAATGAAAAAGGAGAGAGCTGAAAGAGTTAGAAGGAAAGCGGGATATGATTATGGTCAGTACTTTGAACTAGTAGGTAGGTCTGGAGATTTGGCTTTGTGGTGGAGGGAGGGAGTGTAGATGGAGATCGGAGTATGTTGATAATATTGTTATAGATGGTATGCAATGTGGTTCAATATCCTTTGTGTATGGGCCCCAGGATTATAGGCAAAAATTAACATAGTGGGAGTAACTAGAAAGACTATAACCGAATCACTACATTCCTTGGCCAGTCATAGGGGATTTCAATGATTTACTATATAATTCTGATAAAGAAGGGGGGCAAGACAGATCTCAGAGAAACCTCCAGAGATTTAGAACCTTTATGAGCAATTGTGAGATGATGGAGGTTGAGACAAAAGGATGTAGGTTCACTTGGAGAAATAATAGAGAGGGGGAAGAATTGATCAAGGAAAAACTGGATAGAGTTGTTGTTAACTACAGATGGAGATTACAATTCTCAAAAGGGCAATGTCTCATGCTAGAGGACATAGGGTCGGATCACTACCCGATCTGGCTAGAGCTTGAGCACAGTGAGATTAAATCTGCACAGTTGTTTAGGTTCAATCAACAATGGCTAAGTCACCCGAAGCTTATGAATATAATTAAGGCAAACTGGAAAGGGGCGGAGGATAGTAGTACAGTGGAGGAACTGGTTACTAATCTGGAAATCATGAGCCACCAACTAATTAGGTGGAGTAAGAAAGAGTTTGGAAATAGTGCAGCGACAATCAAAGTTTTGAGGTCAAAATGAAAAGTTTGCCTAGATATGGAATGGAGTGAGTCCAATGCTTTTGAAATTACAGAACTGAAAAGAAGAATTAATGAGCTTTAGGAAGAAAAGGAATTATATTGGGCCTAAAAGTCTCACCTTCAATGGCTAAAGTGTGGTGACAAGAACTCCAAATTTTTCCACTTAACTACTATTAGGAGGAGGTGCCATAATAAAATAGCCAGATTAAAGAATGAGTAGGATGAGTGGATTGAGGAAGAGGCACTTATAGGCAAATGCTTCTCAGATTTCTATGAACAACTATTTTCAAAGTCCCATGATAGAGATTTTGACGATACTCTGAGTTGCTTGTAGGAATTGGTCTCTTAGGAGGATAACCTTCGGTTGATGCAGGGGGTTAGTGATGATGAAGTAAGGAGTGTAGTATTTGACCTTGGAGGATCAAAAGCCCCAAGACTTGATGGTTATACGGGTCACTTCTATCAAAAGACATGGGATACAATTGGAGGCCAGGTTTGCATTCTTATCCAAAACTTTTTCAAGGAAGGATTTTAGCTATATCTAATAAATAAGACTGATTTATTTTTAATTCCTAAGATTGAATGTCCTGAGTATGTGGGTGATTTCATACCTATCAGCTTATGTAACTTTGTTTACAAAATATTTTCCAAAGTCATTTCAAATATGTTGAAACCTATCCTGGGAAAAATCATTTCTGAAAATCAAATAGCATTTGTCTCGGGAAGGCTCATTCAGGATAATATTATCATAGTCCATAAAGCATTTCATCATATGAAGCTGAAGAGAACGGGTATTAGTGAGGTGACCTTAAAGTTAGACATGAATAAAGCTTATGATAGAATTGAATAGGATTTCTTGCGGGCAGTTTTGGTCAAGATGGGGTTTTGTCATGAGTGGGTTAAAAGCGTTTTGTGGTGCCTATGTTCTGTATCATCTTCAGTTATGCTCTCAAGGAAAAGAGTGTCAAAGGTGACTCCATTGAGTGGCCTATGACAAGGGGACCCTTTATCCCCATACCTCTTTATCATTGTAAGCAATGTTTTATCTAGAATGATTGAGCAAGCTGAGAGTGATAGACTAATTAAGGGGATACAAATAACAAATGGAAGGCCATCTCTAACTCTTAGCTTCTTTGCTGACGATTTTGTGCTATTTTTACAAGCCAATGTTGATGCTTGTAGAATTTTGAAGGACATATTAGATAAACACTGTAAATGTTTGGGGCAATTAATTAATGTTAACAAGGCATGCCTATACTTCTCAAAAAACACCCCTGAATTAACACATGAGGAAATTGGTCATGTCTTTCAGGTTAGCAGATGTTCCTGGAAACTACCTTGGGCTACCAATCATGTAGGGAAGATCAAAGGCCCAAGTACTTAATTTTGTGCTAGATAGACTCAATAGAAGAGTACAAGGGTGGCAACACAAACTCCTCTCAGAGGCAGGACGTGAGGTATTACTTAATGTTGTGGCTAATTCTCTCCCGGTTTATCCTATGACCTGCTTTCTTTTTCCAAAGAATATGTTGAAAAGAATTGACCAAATTATTTTGAGGTTTTGGTGGAAAAGCTCAGAAGAAATAAGGAAAATTCATTAGGTAGCTAGAGATAAATTGAAAGCTACAAAACTAGATGGGGGTCTAGGATTTAAAGATTTTGAAGCCTTTAACTTAGCTCTGTTGGCAAAAATGGCCTGGCGTATCTTGCAGGAACCAGAACAATTGTGGGTAAAAATTCTCAAAGTGAGATATTTCCCCAAGGTGGGCTTTTTGGATGCAAAAAAAGGAAATCGAAGGAGATAATTGTAAATGAGAACTACCAGAATCAACCAAGTACTTCAAATAATAACTTGTAAAGTGTATGGAAGGAGATATGGAAAATCAAAGTTCCACATAAAGTTAGAATTTTCATTTGGAGAATCTTGTCTAATGCATTACCAACATTTGAAAATCTACAAAAAAGAAGTATATGTGTAGCTGATATATGCTTAATATGCAAAGAAAAAACGGAATCTCTCCATCATTTATTTTATTTATGCCCTTGGGCTCAGAGCACATGGTTCGGTAGCCAATTCTCATTCAATTTTGGTGAAGAAAATGAAATAGATATTCACCACTGGTTGTACTATTGTTTTACCATGCTAAATCTATCAGACTGGTAGAAGGCTTTGATAACAATGATAATATGGCAGATTTGGAAGGGAAGAAACACATGCTTTTATGAAAGACAAGACCCTGACCCAATTTTTTCATTTTCTCAGGCAGGAATACTGTTGAAGGAGTTCTGGGAAGCACGTGGCTGGATGAAGCAAGAGGAAGTGCTAGGCCAAAACAAAGTTGTGAACCACAGATCTAAGAAAAGATGGTGTAAACCTATAGGAAATCAACTGAAAATACACACTGATTGTGCATATAGAGAGGATGATGGGATGGTTGCAATAGGTTTTGTAGTTAGAGGCTCTAATGGCTGGTTACTGGATGGAGGTTCTCAAGTGATCCAAGTAGGCTCGGTTCTGTTCGAAGAAGGAGCAACGTTGCACCTAGCAATGGAGTATGCAATGGAAAATCAACTTGAAGAGGTTTGTTTTGAAAGCGACAACCAGGTTCTGATGAATTGCATTAACGGAGCTTGTTCACCTCCTAATTGGAGGTGTGAGACACTGTTTGAAAATATCCTTTTGATAAGGAATTATGGACAGAATCGTTACTTTAGAAGGATTCCTAGGGAAGCTAATTTGGTAGCTGATTAGATTGTCAAAGCTTCACTTAGTGGGTCGTGCCCTTCTGATTGGCTTACAAGACCTTCTTTCTAGTCTATTATCAAATAATTTGAAGACTGATGCATTAGACCCTGGGTGATTATTTTGATATGTCCTGTTTCCGTTTTCCTGTTGGCTTGTTGTTTATTTCCTATTTCTATTGTAAGATACTCGTGTAGTCTTTGGTTGAAGCAATGCATCTCTTTATTGGCAAAAAAAAAGAAGAACAAATTAGGCCATCACAGTGATGCCCTAGCAAGGAATTTCTCCTTCTGCCAAAACGGAGAAAATTCCTCCTTTTTCCTTGAATGCAATCTCCCTGAAATGCATTTAACAAAAATCTTACCCAAACATGCATGCCAAACCCAAAATGCATTTTATGCGCTAAAATACATTTTATGGGCTCCTAAAGCATTCCGAAACATAACCTTAGTATATAATGCTGAGCCTGGCTACGATGCAAGAATCTCTTGGTAACATGCTCCAATCCATAGATTTGGGTGTAACCTATTGTCTTGTGTCACACCCCTTTATATAACTTAGACCAATCTAGACTTCTTAATTATTAGGCGCAGCTATTCTAAGCGTATAAATTCTGTTTTTATAAAACAGTCTTTTTCCTACTTTCCTCAGATTGGGCTTTTCTGAAAAATTTTGAATTTTTTTTTTATAATAACCTTTAATTTTTCTAACATGCCAGGTTTGATCCTGGGTTCATTATTCTTTATTGGTAGCTTAATAACAGCTTTTCCTTCATAAACCATTCTCCTCATGTCTACCTTCTGTCTCGGATTAATGTATACATAATTTATACAATCATATATACATACCCATCTAAGTCATTCAGAGTTATATCAAAATAAACCATTAAACTTCTTATTAAACCAAAATATATGTAAAGAGGTTCTTCCATCTCCATCTTATGCTTCTCTTGTCACCAATTCCTTGCCTTTTGAGCTACCCGCCTCTGCTGTATTTTTGTTGGAAAGGGGGGTGAGATTTGGGAATCCCCGTAGAAACCACAGTTT
>QFDD01004360.1:0-20517 GCA_006871305.1 Vachellia collinsii | reverse complement strand
GATGGAACAGTGGTCATGTAGTCACTGAAGGGGCATCAATTCAAAGATATCTTGGATATTCTAGCTATTAACTTTGTAACAGTAGGTGTTGCATATTTATGCTTATTATTTGAATCTTGAGACATAACAAGAGGGAATGAAACTTTTGGATGCCTCAGACTCAAGTTGTCCCAATGTATTGCTTATCTAACCTTACAGATGGCATTGTTGTGTTGTAAAATTTATGCTTATTTGGTTTAGTTTAGTAAATTCTTAATGAAAGATATGTTTTTGGTATTAACATTGATTGCTTCTAGTTTTTAATACATTATAAGATTTATTCAAATTTATTTCATGATGAAAGAAAATATGAAGGCATTTTTTGGATTTGAAATCCGAAAAATGGCTATATTTAATTTTTTTTAAGAAATGCACTTTTTAGACCGCACGACTAACGTGCGGTCTAAAAAATATTAGTTTTACATCGCACGTATGACGTGCAGTCTAAAACGTAGACTTTTAGACCGCACCTATAACGTGTGGTCTAAAAACGATACTTTTTACACCGCATATGGTTTATGCGGTCTAAAAGGAATATTTTTTACACCGCATTTACATGCGGTCTAAAAAATATATACTTTTTAAACCGCACCTATATGCGGTCTATAAGGTCTTTTTTATGCGGTTTAAAAAGCATTTTGCTCAAGGGCATCCATCCTCTTGGTGGTCCAACCTTCTTGAATTGTTCCCTTTCACAATGAAGCACCCTCACAGCATATAGGGGCCACTAGTAAGGGGCCTCTCAAAAGCAGAAAGAGAAAGTATCTATATATATAGTACAGTAGTGAACCATTAACTCACGGACAGTGAAATAGAAAGAGAAAGTTCCATAAAAAGAAGAAGAAGAAGAAGAAAGTGGGTCACCGGCAGCTAGACGAAATTAATGTGGTTTCAACCTGCGTCTAAAAAGAAAGTGGGTCTAAAAAGTTCTATATATATATGCATGTAAGCTGCTAGCTGGACCATCCTGCGGAGACAAATGCATATATATAGCCACTAACACACTTTCTCCGGCGACAGTGATAGTCGCCGCTGAAAGCCCGACTTTTAACGGCGACAAACTTGGTCGCAGCTGAAAGTCGGGCTTTCAGCAGTGACAATGGGCATCGCGGCTGAAAGTTATCCATTCAGCGGTGACAATGGGTGTCGCAGCTGAAAGATCGACTTTCAGCTGCGACATTATTTGTCGCCGCTGAAAGTCATCGCTGAAAGTCTGTTTTTTTGTAGTGCCTCTAGTTTGTTGAATTATAAACTAAAAATAATATGCATATAAATTTCAAAAATCTATAAAATAAAAATCTAAGGAATAAAAAATAAGGAAAAATTATAAACAACTATTTTAAATTCAAAGCAATGCCTTGGCCAAGTAAATTATAAAGGACAAAAACGTTTCTAATGGAAAAAATTAAGAGGTTAAAAAGTTTTACAGTCTCGGTGAATGTGTGTGGTAGGGATTTCTTACCTGTGCTTATCTTTTTATGGTTTTTTTGGATGTGTTTATCTTTCTAGCCTTATTATTTTAAAATTTTGAATCGAGTTGTTGATTATGTAATTAATTGACTTGTTGAGAGTGGACTTTTGTCACGATTCATACATGCTTGACTAAGGAGGGTGACGTGAAAGGCATATATACATTAATACATGTGAAGATTCCCATTTCTTTTCTCGTTTTTATATATAAGTTTACTCTTATAAGAATTTATTTTTATCAATAAATAGTTATGAAAAATTTATAATTAAATAATTAAAATATAAAAAATGATAATAATTTGGTTTAAATATATTTCAAATCCAAATAATTAAAATCAAATCATCAACATTCATAATCAATTATACTCAACAAAGAAAATTATATGAAGTTCATATATGAAGTCACTAAACATGATCAAATTTAAAAAATTAAACATGAGTTTAAGAGTGATTTAACACGATTTTATAAGATAGAAATATAATAACAATAAATTTGATATGTAAACTTGTGAGTTCATTTGAGTTTATTGCGATGACATGATTTTGTAAGTTAAAAATGTAAAAACAGTAAACTTGGTGTATAAGCTCATGAGTTATTTGAGTTGACACAATTTTGTAAGTTAAAAATGTAAAAGCAGTAAACATAATGAGACAACTCACAAGTTTGTTAGCAATGGTCTGATATGATAATTATAATTTGTTAATGTTATGAATATTATAAGATTAAGTGTAGATGTTCATAACCTTTTTATCTTGAAATTCTACATTTGAAGTTATATAACCTATAACATGAATGGCTTCTTAGAAATTTTCTATGGTTAATACATATAATCATTTTTATGTTACATATCTTACAATTATGTATACTTATTCTTTGTTGTAACTCTTGTAATATAATCTAAGGACTTGTGGTGTATAAATAGTATGTATGAATCAAATGGTTGTAAGTTTGAAGTGAATAAAGATATTATGAACCCCTTGCTTTCCAAATACTCTCTTATCTTCCTCATCTCCTTCATCTTAATTCCTCATCATTTCTTGTTGTTTAATTTCCCTTATTATATATAAAAAAAATCTCTTTACATATTTCTTATTCTTATAACAGTTAAGATTTTACTTCATTTTTATTACTAGAATTTTCTTAGTACCTTACTATTTAAAATTCAATTGTCAGAAGACAAAAACAAAAGCACTTTCCTTAATATCTTACTGAAAGAAGGAATTCTCTAGAGTAAAACAATGGAATCAAGTAAAACTAAAAAGAAAATCTTAGAATAATTGTGAACCTTAAAAAATTGATTGGACATAACAAGGCCATATGACTAATTTTAATTATGAAATTCAATTTTTTTCCTTTCACAAAATTGATTGGACATAACAAGACCAAAATATTTTGTGACGGAAAATTCAATCGCTAATTTCCTCACTAATCCGTCATTAATTTCTGTCACTAAATTAGTTGTCACAGAATTTTTAATCGCTAACTCCTTCATTAATTGCATTCCGTCACAATTCTATCACTAAGCCCATTGTAACATCCACATTTTCAAAAACTAAAAATGAAGGCTAAATGAATAGCTAAGGATGAATTAAGAGTCAGAGAGTGGAAAGAAAGGGTAAATGTGAAAATAGAAAGAAAATGATAGGTAAAAATGTCATTTTCCAAAATGTAGAAAAAGTAAAAGTAAAATGATCATTTTGTAAAAATAATGACATTTTGGTAAATATAAAAAGTCAAAGGGTATTTTGGTCAAAGTTTGACCAAAATATCATAAAATTTCACATAGCCCCAAAATATAAAAAAAAATTCACTGATAAGTGAGTGATGCCTAGTTTAAGTTAAAATGACAAAAATAGCCTTTATGGGAATTTGAAAGATTATTGAATATTTGGCTATTTAGTAAATAATTAGTCAAATTTAATTGTTTGAAGTATCCAGTCATATATCTGATTTCAGAAGGTGGAAAAATATCTTGAAAATTCTAGTAAATTATAAAATTGTTTCTAAAAGGAAGTCAAAAAAGTTTCCTGGATCGAAAAGAAAAATGTTCGGAAAAACCTCGAATTAGGGTTTTCTTCAAAAATTAATTAAAGGCATTCTAGAAAATAATTTAAGGAAAGAAAAATCATGGGAGTATTAGATGAATTTAGAGAATTTTTAATGACTCTAAACTGGTCAAATGATCAGGAAACTCGCAAAAAGTATTTCTTATCCGATAAAATGTCTTTATGGATAGTTAAAGTAACTTTATTTGCATAAAGCAAATTACGTGGTCTTTGGTAATGCCACTTGTCTTCTCCTTACTCAAAGAATAAAAGTAGACCATATATTATGATTATGTGATAGAAAATATCAGAGTATAGTTACTTTACCAGTATAGGAAACCCACAGCATAGGATGATGTAAGCTTTGTGACATCACAAGTGATGAGTCACATGGACACATGGCAAGATCACATTCTCGATGCATGAGATTTGTCCATTTGGAAAGGTGGTTGAAATCAAGGGCCAATATCAAGCCAACATCTCTTGTAAATATGTGCAAGTTCAAGGGTATTTAGCAAGTTGGATGCCTATAAATACCCCTTCCCTCGCTTAAATCCTGGCAAGAGTGGATTTATGAAAGGAAACTCTTGCAAAATAAATTCTAGAGAGAGAAATAGATTGAGTTGTCTAATCAAGGATTAAGAGCAAGAATAAGGGTAGTCTAATTTCTTTCAATCTCTAATTACCTTGATTGGTGATTAATTAATCTATGACTAGTAATAGATTAATGAAGGATTAATGAGGGATTAAAGCTTAATCATGTCATTAAAGGTTGGAAATTGTCAAGAATTCTTCTATCTTGTTGATGTGATGATTGGTTGAGTTAGGTTGATGATTGTATGAATTTTTGAAATCCTAAACCCTTAAAGGAGGTGCTGCATGGAATTAATCTTGTATATGGAGAATTGATTTTGTGTTAAATAATGTTTAGAGAGTAGTTTAGAAGCAATATCAAGCATGTGTATGGAAAGAGAAGTTGAAAAATCATGTTATTGCCAATTGTTGCATAATTTCGGCCAACTGTGTATCCTAAGTAAAGAATGTGTTTTTGATAATTTTGATGCTTCCAATGGATTTAAAAGGAAAAATTGTGTAGGGAATAAGTGAGACAATAATTTTGGAAGCATTGGAATTAATTTTGACAAAGATGGAAAGTTATGACCCTAAGTTGTTAAGAAATGGTTTTATAAATTGTTAAGTGTTATAGTAATGGCTTATTGTTGATACCAAATGCAATATGGTATATGTAAGAGTTATAAGTAGCAAAAATGGGTTACCAAGTACAAGAGGAAGCCATTTGAGTCAAGTTATCAAGATAGCAAATTCTCTAACTTTCATATTTACATTACATTTGATTGTTGTGTATGTTGCTTGGTCATGATTGATGTGGGGGTTGTAGCCCTATGACATGTAAACCTTACTTGTGCATGGCTGTAGCTATGCAAAATTTGATGTGCCTTGGCCTTGTGCAATAAATGTTTATATGATGAAGTAATGTTTTGTTAATGTTTCATGGTATGTTAATTTTATACATTTATAATCATGCATGTTGATGTGTTAGTTAGAATTATTTGTTTCCAGGATTTCTTTGAAATTTTATTCTTTCCAATGACTAACCTTAGGTCAAATTTCAAAGGGAAAAGGCAAGGAAGTTCAAAACTAGGTGGGTGGCTTCCAAATATTGTAGGAAACTTATACATGTTAAAACATGTCCTTGTATTTTGTTTATGTTGACTTTTGGATGAATGTATGTTAAACTCTTACAATGTCAAGTATGTGGTTTGTTCTGTATATATATGCTAAGCATGCTAAATAAGTATGTTATGTTGTTCAATGCATGAAAAAAGAGGAACAAAGCAAGTTAGAATTAATGAAAAAGGTCTAACATCCTTGGTAAATGCCTAATTTATGGTAACAAGGAAATAGGGCAAACCAAGTTTAAATGAATTGAAATTTTCCAAACAAAATGCTACACATTCCAAGCTTTAAAATGAGCTAAAGTTTGTTATATTTGGATGTGTATGTAGGAAGTTATGATTTTCCAAAGTTATGGAAACAATCTGGAAAATTGAAAAATGATCAAATGAACAGTGAAAGTTCACAAAATAAACTGTATTGATTGAGCATGAAATTAATCAAATGAATACTTTTTCTCTATAGGGAATTTAATAAGCTTTATTTAAAGACTTGAACCATTTGATTTCGATTTTTCTAGAATTAGTTATAAATTTTTAAAGTTGACCAAAATTTTCAAGTTACCAAGTGAATAGTAACTTGGGTAAGAAATTTTGAATTTCATTTAAAAAACTAATTCTAGTTTATGTAATAGTCTTAAATGGTTTAGTTAAAATCTTTAAGATGTAGTAAAGATGAGGAAAGGAAGATGTTTCATCCATCGCTAATTTCAAAGTTCATTACTTTAGAATATATAATAATACTATTTATATAATAACATAATTGATCATATAATGGTTTAAGTATATTTTTTATTACAAAATAAGTTGATATATTTATGAGGTTTATGTTATTTAGAGCATTATCATCATTGGGCTCATCATTAGACACTTGTTGATACGAAAGACAAATTCTAAAAAAACTTGTTATATGTTTCATTGAAATCAATGCCTATAGATTGAGCCTCAATAATAACTAAACAAATAAGATAATAATATTAATGTCTTTATTCTGAAAAATAATATAAAAAAAATGACTGTATCATTTATACAATATACTCAAAGATGGAATAATATAACCAAGATGGAATATCAATAATCGACAAATGGACTTGTATGCAAACACCTTTATTTATAATTACAGTTGACAAACTGATTGTTGAGATAATGCTTTGATGATGACAAATTATGTTTTTGAACTTATATGATTTCTCAAAACTTTAAGTAATCTTCAAGTTTTAGTGAAAGTGTTGAGAAAACTCGAGTTGAAGATTCATTACTCGAGTTTCGTTGTGTAAAAATGCTTTCAAAACTCAACACTTTCAAGAAAACTAAAGTTTTGATGGAAGTGTTGTCAAAACTCGAGTTCTGAGAGTCAAAACTCGAGTATGGGGTTTTGAAACAAGTTTTAGAAATCCAAAACTCTCAGTAGAACTCAAGTTTCAACAAAAGTTTTGTCACAGCTCGAGTTGTGTGTGACAAAACTCGAGTTTCGAGTACCAAAACTGTTTTAGAAAATCAGAACTCTCAAAGAGAACTCAAGTTTTAATGGAAGTTTTGCTAAAACTCGAGTTATGCCTTGCAGAACTCAAGTATCGGTCTCTAAAAAGTATTTGAAACACAAAACTTTTTTCCAAATCTTGAAGTTTCAATAAAAGTTTTGATGGAACTCGAGTTATGAGAACCAGAACTCGAGTTTCGAAGAGAGAGTATCACAACGAGGAGGTAGTAGCTCTTCAAGCTCTCCTTCTTCTAATTCAAACATGTTACAAAGCGATGAGGAAATAATTTCTTCAACCAAAAAGATTCAAAGGAGAGGGGAGGCCCCCGAAGGTAGAGAGGAATAGAGGAGAGAGAGGAAGAGGGAGTGAAGCAGAGGAGAGACGGACTCTCAATACATATTTAAAACAGTAAATTAAATATGCAGAAGGAGATGCTTTGGAATGAACTAAAAGGCGGTAGAACCAGCCAAGCTCAGTTCATCAGAGGAGGGCAAGGATATGATGCAAGAATGAACAAAGAGTAGCTAAAAAGAATTTTATTAAAAATATAAAACTTACAAAAAAAGGAGGGAGAAGGTTGGAAGGGGAAAGAAGGAACTTCGTCTAAGGGAAGGGAGATCTCTCTTAGGTTAAAGCTCAGAAGCTCTGTCTAAGTTTTGCCTAAACAATGAGAGGATTACAACTTTTATAGGCAGACGAAGTCACTTGTTTGAACAGTGTTTTGACTTAGAAACTGGTACTCTTTTAACAGTTTCAGTCATAACCCTATTTGTACAGTTTAAAAAATCTACAGTAACTGCCAACACTACAGTAAATTTGCCTACACTACAGTAAATTCAAAAAGTTTGGATCCTAGTCAGTCTTCGTTTAAGTCGATAATGGGTTCTTCTTCTTCGTCCTCTTTGTTTTCTGAGGTTGTTGAAGATGAAGTTTGTTGACTTGTAGAAGCTTGTTCTTGTTGCTGTAGGATATGCAGCATTGAACTGAGTTGGTTTATGAGATTATTCTTATCTGTTGTTGAAGCCAGAATAGACTGTACTCTTGATTTTTGATTCAAAAATTTGCTTTGCTCCGTCATGCAGAGATACTAGGAATTTTGTTTGAACCATCTGTTCACAACATCAGTATCAATACACTTGGTTTCAAATTTGATCCACCATTTGACAGAGGGAAGCCTTTGTAGGATTGGTAAGAAGGTTGATCCTTCTATTTTTGGGGAGAACCTGTAGCTCCAAGAGAAAATCCAGGCCACAGAATGTTTAGAGAAATAGTGAAGAGTGATTGGAAAAGAATCTTCACAAATGTTAAATTTTTGTTTAAAAAGCTCAAAGGCTTGTAAAACAATAGGCGGAAGGATCTCTGGTACAGGTCCAAAGAATGCCCACCAGTGTACAAACCATTGGGAAAATTGGTACTTGGTTTTTGTTTTGAAATAAATAAACCAAGTATGTCTGAAAAGTTTATTTTGATCCCAAAAGACATTGGACCATGCATCAACATAATCCCAGTAATTGTATCCTTCAAGTTCATAGTTTATCCCAAAAAGCTTTTGTTTATGTAAATCTTGTCCCCACTGGGATGGAGTAAGGACTTGTAAAATTTGGAGAGTAGAATGAGTTATGATTTTTCATCTTTGGATCTTTTTTCTGTCAATTTGGCAAGATCCAGAATGAACCAATATTAACTCATAGTATTCTCTTGTTTTTCTAAAATCAGTAGGCTTAAAATGCCATCCAAAAGGGAAAACATTAAAAGCTACTTGGTTTGGGTTTGAGTAGAATTCGGGTTCTACCTGGATAATGTTTCTCACCCCATTTTCTTTGTGAAAATAAGGCATTTCAATAGGTTGTTTTTGAACTTGAATAATTGCCTTTGAAGAAGAGGCAATAGTTTCTGACAATTTGCCGCAGCGAGTAGTTTGGGAAGGGTCAGACTACAAGTCATATTGTTGTTTTGTAATTTGTTGTAAGGGAATCAATTTGAGATTGGATTCGCTTACTGTTTGAGAAAAGGTTTTTTCAGGAAGCTTCTTCTGAGCAAACTTCTGAGCATAAGACTCAAGAGTTTGTTTGGTAGAAGGAGACTTGGTTTTCTGGATCGAAGATCCGGATGGAGTGGATGACTCCGTTTGTTTTGTTGGGTTGTTGGATCCTTGTGTTTGGGATCCAAATTGCTGCATGAGTTGCTGCATTATTTTCTCCATCTGTTGGGAGGAGATTCTTTGGTTTTGAGCATCTTGAAGAATGCTCGGTTGTTTTTCACTCTCTTTTTGATCAGGTTCTTTCTTTTTTCTGGGCATGGTAAATTTGTACTCAGGTGTGGGTTCCCTGTAAAAACTCACGAGTAAGAAAGTCTGGTAGAGAGTTTGAAGTACCTTTGATAAAATCAATTTCAAAGTCAAAGATACTTAAAATTGCTTGCCGTCTGGCAAAAATCTGTTTTGATGCAAGATTTTTAACATCTTTTTGTAAAACATCTTTGCAGATTTGCAATCAATGCAGATTAAAAATCTTTGATTTAAAAAATCAGATTGAAATTTTGTAATGCATAAAACGATTGCCAAAATTTCTTTTTTGATCGTGGAATAATTTTGTTGGGCACTATTCCAATGTTTCAAAGTATAAGCAACAATTTGCTCCTTATTATTGATTCTTTGTTTGAGAATGCCACCATAACCAATGTCAGAGGCATCAGTTTCAACAATTTTGTAGGTAGTGGGATCAGGAAGGTTCAGACAAGGAAATGTCTTTACCCGTGTTTTGACCTGCCGCATAATATTTGAATGAACATCCATCCAAGGAGGAGGATTAGTTTTGAGTCTTTCATGAAGAGGTTTAAGAAAATTACTTAGGTGAGGAATAAAATCCGCAACATAGTTTAAACATCCTAAAAATCTTTGAAGTTGAGTTTTATCAATAATTTGGTCAGGATATTTGTCAGCAAACTGAATTGTCCTTTCAATGGGATTGATAGATCCTTGGTGTATCCAATGACCAAGAAACCTAATTTTAGTTTGAAATAAACTAATCTTAGGTTTGGAAATAACTAAACCATTGGTTTCAGCAATTCGAATAAATTTATCAATATGTTGAAAATGTTGTTCTACCGAACTGGAGTAGATGAGTACATCATCAATATAAACAATGATATACTTACTACTAGGATTAAAAATTTCATTCATAATCCTTTGAAATTCGGAAGGAGCATTTTTTAAACCAAAAGGTATAACATTCCATTCATACTGTCCAAAAGGAACAGTAAAAGCGGTTTTATACCTATCTTTTTCAGAAATCTGTATTTGCTAAAATCCAGATTTCATATCAAATTTTGAAAAGATTTTTACTGAATACAATCGTTTCAATAAATCAGATTTATTTGGAATTGGATATCGAATCCATTGTAAGGCTTCATTCAGAGGTTTATAATTAATTACAAGTCTAGGAGCCCCTCGTTCAATTTCTGCATTTTTATTGACATAAAAATAGCACAAGACCATGGGCTTCTAGATTTGCGAATCAAATGTTTGTCCAATAGTTCCTGAATTTCCTTTTTACAAGTTTCAAGGATCTCTGGACTCATTTGAATAGGCCTTGCCTTAGTTGGAATCAGAAAAAGAGGGTTCGTAAGGTAAATCTACAATGTATTTTTTACGACCCCAAAAAGCATTTGGCAAATCAGAACAAATTGTTTGTTGAATTTTATTAAAACAATTTTGAATTCGCTGTTGAATTTCTGGTTGACGCAGCTGTGATTCAATCTGTTTAAAAGAAATGTCATCTTTTAAAAAGTTTATTTGTTGGATTTTTGCAGAAAGGAGGTTTAATTCTTTGATTCTGGGTCTTAAAGTAAAAGGGAATAATATTGTTTTGCCCAGATATTGAGTAGAAATTCCATCTTTGTTAGTCATATATGGGAATAATAACCTTGCAAAAGGTGCCCCAAGGATTATTTGGGTTCCCATATTTTTCATCAAGATGAATGGAGTTTCTAGTTTTAAACCTTCATTTTCAATAACAACATTTGAAACTTTATATTTGACGTATAAAGATGATCGATTGATGCCACTAAAGCTTTCATTTGTTTTTTCAAAATATTTGGTAGGGATGATTCCTTCATTAAAACAGTTAGAATCAGCTCCTGTGTCAAACAAAACAGATTGTTCTAAAACAAATTCATTGTTGATAATGATCTTTGCATGAATATAGAACTTTTGAACTGTGATTTTGGAAATCAGGTTTAAAAATGGTTCAGTAAGATTTTCATCTTCCTGATCAAATGTTGCTGTTTCAAGTTGCCCTGAATTTTGAGGTTTGGACTTAATATCATGAATTTGAGATATTATAGTCGTATGGGCTTGTTGTTGGAGTTTAATCAGTTTAATTTCATATTTGAGATTTTCTACTTCAGTATGAAGATCCTGAAGAGTGACTGGTTTAACAGAGTGTTTGAATTTGTCAAGGATGTTGGTTAAGTCATACTTATTGTCAGGTATGACAGGTTTGGAATTGGAGGCTTCAGGAGTTTCTTTGAGAATATCTCTCATTTTGAGCAAATATTCTCTTTTATCAGAATCAGGAAGTTTGCTAATGATCTCTAAGAACAAATCTTGCTCATTTGAGATGACATTAATAGCTAAAGAAGAACTTTCTGGGATATCATCATTTTGAATTATGTTAATATCCTCAGAGGAAGAACTGGGAGCGTCATCTTCTGATTCAGGAGGGGTTTCATTAAGAATATTATTAATCTGTTCAAGAACAGATTCTTCAATATTCCTAATTTTTTTTAAATTTTCTAGCCAAACGACAATATTTGGCATAATGACTTGGTTTGCCACAATTGTAACAATTGGGTTTAGTTTTAGGAAGATCAACTTTTGGTTTGGAATGAAATTCCTTTTCAAGTTTTCTAGGAGGTGTGGAGCATTTATAACGAGTATAAACAGGTTTTTTATAAGTAGGTTTGGATGGTTTACAGTGTTTTCTAGTTTGTTTGCAAGCTGAGAGGCCCAATTGTTCACAAAAAGTGCCCAATTCTTTTCGATTAATGGCCTTTTCTTTAGCAAGCTGGTGTTGAAGTTTGTCATCTTGACAGATTTTAAGGGCTGTTTTGGACATAAGAGATCAATTGCCCATATGTCAGATATTCATAAGGGATGTTGCCATCATTTTGGTTTCTAAATTTTTCTCTAACCTTATCACCTAAAGACGTAGGTAATCCGGCTAGGAATTTTTCTTTCCAAAATGGTTGATGAGCATCTTCCCTAGTGAGTACTCTGGATAGGAACGTATCTCTATACCATCTGAAATCAGACAGAGTCCTACACTTAAGGTTTGACAAGAGTTCAGCTGATTTATACTTCCATATGGAGGGATCACCAACAAAATGTTTAATAATTGTAAAAATAAGAGTGTTTACAGAATCAGGGATACTTTAGCCATTAGAGGTAATGGGTGTTCCATCGGATTCTATTTTGATGATTTGGAAAATGGTATTTTTATCTGTAGAGGACAGATAATTATCCCACCATCCTTTGAGTTGTCCAGTGAAACCAGCAACTAAAAGATTGGTAATTTGTTCATCAGAATAATTATGATGAGTTTGGTAAACGGTACTCACCATAGTCATTTGTTGAAGAATTTGGAGGATGTTTGTTTCACTCTGACCATCTATGTTCCATTCATAGATACTGTCAGCGTCATAAGCTTTAAAGTTTTGGGTGAAGCGTTATTCAATAAGAATATCCGGAGGACTGGCCCTAGGATAATAAAGTTTGGTAGGTTGTTTCCAGGGTTGTTTCCAGTGTTGTTGATTGATTTGAAGTTTGAGAGATTTTTCAAAATCAGAAGATTCTTTTTGAGAAATTTCCTCAAGATTCATCACTTGTTGTGAAGAAGATGATTGTTGGGGAGTTTCTGGAACAGTAGTTTGAAGTTGGCTGAGTTGTTGTTCGACTTGTCTTAACAAACTAAGTCGATTAGTTTTGAAATCTTGTTTTATCTGAGGACTAAGTTGGAAAGGTTTAAAAAGAGGTGTTTCAATACGTTGTTGTGGTATAACAACATTTGAAGAAGTTGAAGTTGATGTTTGAGCAAAATAATCACCTAACTGTTGAAGATATAAGTTAGTATAATTATTTTGTTCAACAATTCTCTTGATATCTGTTGAATCAACAGGTTTATCAAGATTTTTAAATCGAAAAGGTGCCGCTAACAGCATTTGACCTTGGTCATCACGATGAGCAGGCACTTGTACAGTTTTTGGAGGTAAAAATTCTGAAGAAATATTTTCTCCTTCATAGGTTTTCCATTGTTTTTTAATAAAATCTATGTTTTGGAAAAATGGATATTGAATTTCTTGGGTTTGGGCATAAGCTTCAAACCAATCAAAAAATGGAATATTCATTTGAACCTTTTCAAGGAATCTGTAGAATTTTTGTTGAATTTTATTTCTACCAGATCCTTTGAAATGTTTAAGAAACCATTCTCTTTGGAGAACATATTTTTCAGAATAAAATTCATTTTGTAAAATTTTTTTATCAATTTGAAAAATATTTTCTAAAACATTTATCCTTGGCTCATCGTCGTTGACTTGAGGTTCGTTTCCTAAGGATGAATAAGTTGGAAAAGGAATTGATGATAATTCTTCATTATTCCTAGCATAAGTTGCCTGAGTGATGTTAGAAGTATTGTCAACTCCTTGAATGGATACGTTTTGGGGTTGGTTATCAACAGAAGTTGTAGTTTGTGGTATGTTTTGAGGAAGATAGATAACTGATGGTAGTGGAGGAAGGGATGAGGAAGAGAATCGAGATGATTCAGAATGGAGAGATCTACAATCTTCATAAACTGAAGGTTCAGATCTATTTGTTTGAGAAAAAGATCGTCGAGATCTTTGGAAAGACAGTTTGACAGTCCCATCAATAGTTTGTGTGATCTTACTGATTTGTGACAAAGGTTTAGGAACAGCTTGAGTGGCTCTTTCCATGACCCAATCTTCAGGTAGTTGGACATCTTTCCACATGATGGTTTGGGGGATTGTCAAATGAGTATTAGCATGGTCAGTCAAGAATACCATAATATGATCCTTTTCCGGGGGAATCAAAACTATGGAGGTTGAAGAGTTTAAGACCTTATACTGTATCCTGTATATTAGGGTAGCAGGTATGGATCCTGGTTTCATGTTAAGACCATGAAGCTTAATTTTGAGTTTAAGGGCTTCAAGGACATTGTCGTCGTTTAATTTTATCATCCTATCTGGATAGCAGTTGAAGTATACAGGTCCATCATGGAGCCCAACTTCTGCTGCTGCCAGTAAAGAGTCTGTAAATGTATAATGTCTATTGTCTTGAAGACAAAGTAAACAAGATATGTTTAAGCCTCTACGGATGAGTGGTTTGATGGCAACTTGAACACATCCGATGTGTAGAAAGTTATATTCTTTCTGATGTTTTTCAATGGATTTTTTAGAAAGAAGGTAAAAATCTTCTTTCTCAGGTTGGATAGAAACTGATTCTTCAACAGTTTTGATAATATAATCAGATTTGGAGAACCATTTTTTATCCTGAGTTTGTTGATAAAGAGTGTTTGTAGCGACTGGAGGCAAAGTCCAATCATCAAACTTTTGGTTTATGTTTTGAAAAGAAATTTCTTCTTTGAAAATCTTTTTGGTTGAAGAAATTATTTCCTCATCGTTTTGTAACATGTTTGAACTAGAAGAAGGAGAGCTTGAAGAGCTACTACCTCCATGTTTGAAGGAAAACGAACGCAGAATGGAAGACATAAATTTAAATGACAAAAATTAAAGAACTGGAATAAATAATAGAAATGTAAAGCATGAAGGAAAGCAAAAAGGAAATTTAAGAACTGAGTATAAAGATGCAGAAAGGAAGAAGGAAAAAAGAGTTAATGAGTAGAATCCCCTGTGGTTTGATATCATCACCATCTGGATCCATAAAGGTATAATAAATAAAAATGTTCCTATCTCTGAAGACTAAGTTGCCTTGACAAGAAATTAGCAAGATCTGTTAGAGTTAACTCTAGCCATCAATATAGTACACAAAATCTAAACTTATCATACACTAGGGTGCAAAAGCACTTCTATGGGGCACCATGCCTGCCTCTATCTCCGGGACTTATGGCTCTACTCCCCACAGACAAACTCATGTATGATAAATCAGAACTATGTACCTTGAGCTATCGAGTATAACTATTTAGATCTTACAAATCTGTTAACAAGAAACTTAGTTTCTCAGAGACAGATCCAGATCTATTCACCACATCTCTACTTCACCTTCAGGCTCTGATACCAAAGGAGAGGGGAGGCCCCGAAGGTGGAGAGGAATAGAGGAGAGAGAGGAAGAGGGAGTGAAGTAGAGGAGAGATGGACTCTCAATACATATTTAATAACTTCTTTAACAACTTGAAGTTTCAACAAAAGTTTTGATACAACTCGAGTTTTGAGAAAACAGAACTCAAGTTTCAAGGTCTAAAAAATTTCTGAACTTCAAAATTTCTTTCTAAACTTGAAGTTTCAACAAAAGTTTTGACATAACTTGAGTTTTTAGGAGACAAAACTCAAGTTTCGAGGAATGAACTTGTTTTAAACTCAAAACTTCCAAGAAAACTCGAGTTACAATGAAAATTATGATTTGAAATTCTTATAACTTGAAGTTTTAGAGTATGAAACTCGAGTATCGAAGAACTTAAAATGTTTTGGCCTACAGAAACTTATGTAAACTCGAGTTTTAAGATCTATAACTCGAGTATCGACAAAACTCTTATTGGAACTCAATTAATATTGAAAGTTCTGTGTCAAATAAACTTCCAATCACTCGAGTTTTCTTATAATCACTCGAGTTGTGTGAAAACTTTCAAGCTATATGTACAAAACTCGAGTTTCATCAAGAGTGTTCTAAAACCTTCACTGCTATTTCATAAAACACTCGAGTTTTGTCATTTGTAACTCAAGTTTGCTTTATCTGACAGTAACGCAGAGTGTCAGAAGCTTTTTGTTGTTCTCAAATCTTTCCTTCTTCATGCTACATTTATTTGAATCTCATCTACCCTCATAAATACTCATTTATTTTAATGATTAACAGGGTATAAACGCATGATTGCTTCACCGGAAGAGAATTCAATGGACAAAAACGCAGAGACAACCATACCTCATGTCAGAAGCATTTATTGCAAGAAGTTGAACGACGAAGATGAGTGTAACGGAAACTTAAATATTTCTAAAGGATAATTAATACTTCCCAACTATAAAAGAAGAAGCATTCAAGTTTCAGAAGATAGAGAACGCAACTATTGAAAATCAAATTTATTACTCTTCATCTACCTCCTCTATTTTCATTCTCTCATATTTAAGTGCTTCAGTGTTCATCATTTAATTCTTAGAAAGGAGAATATATTTATACAATCATTTATTCTGTGAGAGTAACTCAAGATTGGAGAATCTTGAGTGGGAAAAAGACACGAGCAAAAGTGTCAGTGGTTTGAATTAAGTAGGAAGGGGGAGAGTCTTCCTTCGCTGTTGTTGTAATCTTTATTGATTAGTGGATTTGAAAAGCTCAAAGGATTCTGAGGACTGGACATAGGTGAAGAGGACCGAACGAAGATAAATCTCTGTGTTCACTTTTTCATACTTTGTTTTACTTGCAAAAGTTTGCGAAAAATTTGTTAGACTAATTCACCCCCCTCTTGGTCAAATCCTATTCTAACATTTGGTATCAGATTAGGTCTCTTGTATAAAGGACTTAACAGTCTTAAGAGCGATCAATGGCAGGATTTGGCGAGCATGTTATCAGTGACGGGGCATCTATCACTAGACCTCCCGCATTTAATAGCCAACGTTTTTCTTTTTGGAAAATGAAGTTTCAAAACTTTATTTTGGCTATTGATTTAGATTTATAGGATGTTTTTGAACTTGGGAACTTTGTTCCACGAAAGAAAGTCGATGATGTACTTGTTCCTAAAACTCATAGTAAGTTTGATGAACAAGACTCAAAGAAAGTTTTACATAACAAGAAAGCTATGTTAATGTTGTAGGCTGCTTTAAATGAAGATGACTTCTTCAGGATATGCACTTTCCCTTCAGCCAAACACATGTGGAAAGCATTGGAGATAGCCTATAAAGGAACTGAAGCTATGAAGGAGGGTAGAGTAAACCCTCTCACAACTGAGTATGATTTACTCAGGATGAAAGAGGGAGAAACCATTGTAGAATTTGAAATGAGGCACACTCATCTCATTAACAAGTTGGCTGCCCTCGGAAAAACCTATGACCAATGTACACAAGTGAGAAAGATTCTCAACATTCTCACTGACAAATGGGAAGCTAAAGTCATGGCCATAGAAGAATCTAGAGGTGAATCAATGATGTCAGTGGCTGCTCTCTTTGGAAGTCTTGCAGAATATGAGAACAAACAAAAGTTTAAAATGGAGCTATCTGGCATAGAAGACAGAAAGAAGAGAGGCCTAGCTCTCTAGTCAATAAAGGAGAAGGAACCTGAAATAGAGGCTAAGGAAGAAGATGAAGTGGAAGATGAACAGCTGGCCATGGTTGTCCGGAGATTCAAGAAACTCTATAGAAAAGATCAACCTTTGAGAAGATTTCAAAAAGGTGCTTCCAGCAAAGAAATTATTTGCTTTGAATGCAACAAACTGGGCCACTTGAAAGCAGACTGTCCTCAACTATCCCAATGAAACAAAGAGAAGAAAAAGTTCAAATCATTCAAAAAGAAGAAGGCATATGTATCTGGGATATGGGGAGATAGCTCATCAGAAGAAGAAAGTGAACCTAAGAAAGAAGCCAACATTTGTCTCGTAGCTCAAGAAGAAGCAAATTTAGAGACAGAAGAGGTAATCATTTCTGAACCAACTTATGATGAGTTACGTTTAGAATATGATGAAATGCATATTGAATTACTTAAGTTTGCCAAAGAATTAGGTAGTTTAAGAAAGAAAGTTAAGGAACTTGAAAAACCAGTAACAAAGGTAGTCACAGGAATTTGTCCAGAGTGTCCAGTTTTGAAAAAGGAAAATGATCGTTTAAATAAGGCTCTGGAAAAGTTTATCAAAGGTAGTGAAATGTTGCAAGTTATTTTAAAGAGTCAGAAAGTGGTAAATGATCAAACTGGAATAGGATATAACCCAATTAGTGATAACAGGAAAGGAAAGAAAAGAGACGGAGGTAAAAGTTATCTCAGATATTTCCAAAAATCTATACATACTTCTGAACCTTTTGCTTTATGTAATTATTGCAACAGAAAAGGTCACAGAACCACTTCATGTTACTTTAGGAAAAGGAAAACTCTAGGGACGTATCAATGGATACCCAAAGGAACAAATGAGTTTAAAACTCATCAAACTAACCTCAAAGGACCCAACAAGCTTTAGGTACCTAAAACTATAATCTGAATTTTTGCAGGTATGTCTTAAAGTATCCAAATCAAACAAATGGTATATCGATAGTGGATGCTCAAGACACATGACAGGGGACAAGATAAATTCATCAACTTGCGATCAAAGGATGGAGGAAACGTAAGCTTTGGAGGGAATCAATCTGGGAAAATCATTGGGATTGGTGAAATTGGCAACTCGAATGGAATACCAGTGAAGGATGTGTATCACGTTGAAGGGCTCTGTCATAACTTGCTGAGTGTGAGCCAAAGCACTGACAGAGACAACTGGGTCATATTTGATTCACAAGAATGCTTTATTGTCAACAAGAAGGATTTGTCAATTGATAAGGAGAAGATAAACATTCAACTACGTGCACCCAAGGATGGTAACTGTTACACTCTTGACTTAGAAAACTCGTTTGCTAATTCTTATTTCATTAGTCAAGTAAATGAGAGTTACTTGTGGCATAAACGTTTAGCTCATGTGAATATGACTCAACTTAACAAGCTAATCAAACATGATTTAGTTCAAGGTATTCCAAAGTTCAAAGTTAAAAGTGATTTGATATGTGATGCTTGTCAGATGGGAAAACAAAACAAATAATCTTTTAAATCCAAAAATGAGATTTCAACCAAAAGACCCCTTGAACTTCTTCATATGGATTTAATGGGTCCAAAAGAGTAAAAAGTCTTGGTGGAAATCTTTATACAATTGTCATAGTTAATGATTATTCTAGATTCAAATGGATTATGTTTCTGTCATCTAAAAATGAAACTTTTGAATTATTCATTATATTTGTCAAAAAGGTCCAAAATGAGAAGGGTATGTCTATTGTGTCAATCAGGACAGATCATGAAGGAGAATTTGAAAATGGAGACTTTGCAACCTACTGTGAAGGCAAAGGAATCAACCACAACTTCTCAGCTCCCAGGATTTCACAACAGAATGGAGTCGTTGAAAGGAAGAACAGAGTCTTGACAAACATGGCACAGGCAATGATGATTGAGAAACATATGTCACAAGTCTTCTGGGCAGATGCAATCAACACAACTTGCTACATCTCCAACGAGCCTACATCAGATCATCACTCAGGAAGACACCATATGAGCTATACAAAGGAAGAAAGCCAAACCTTTCCCATCTTCGCATCTTCAGGAGCAAATGCTTTATTCACAACAACGGGAAAGATAATATTGGTAAATTCGATCCTAGAGCTGATGGAGGTTTATTTCTTGGTTATTCAAATAGGAGTAAAGCATATAGAGTGTTTAACAAACGAACTTGTGTAGTTGAGGAATCAATACACATTAAGTTTGTTGAAACTGAACCTCAGATAAAACCTTTGGTAGATGATGAAATTATTATTTCAAAGGATTTTCAAAATGTGACTTCATCAGAGAATGATCCTGAGGAGGATCCATCAGATTAACATTTTCAAACCTCTCAACCAAAGTCGTTGAAATACATCAGAAATCACCCTCTAAATCAAGTGATTGTAGAAGTGAATGATGTAACATTCTAAATTTTATTCTTATGCTTTAAATATAATTAAGAAATAATTATTGTAAAAAAAATATGATGAACAGAAGTGTTGGCAGAAGTGAATAGTAAAAATAAATAAAATAATATTATATTAAATTATATTTTATTATATAACTATTGAGTCACGGAGAGAGTCGAGTGAATCACGAACGGAGGAAGAAAAAAAAAATAAAATAAAAACAAAAATAAAAATAAAAATAAAAAAAATGTTATATTATATTATATTATAATAATATTATAATATATTACGTTGAAGTGGTGGAGTGACGGTGGAAAGAGGAGTCACGGGTTGAGAAAAAAATAATAATAATAATAAAATAAAATATTATTATATTATTATATTATATTATATCACCGGAAGAGGAATGAATGAACGAAACGAACGGCGTGTCTATATGTACACACCCATGCATTCTCTTCCTTCTCTCCATACTCGTGAAGGAGGAGAGAAGGAAGAGAGAGGAAGCAGATACAACTGAGTTCTGTTAAGATAATTTAGGTAATGAAAATCTCTTCTTTTCAATAAACTTCCTTCATAAAAGTTGTTCTATGTATTTTTATCTTTCTAATGGTGTCAATTTTATTCTTATCAGAAGAAATTTTTAAAGTTAGTATTTGGAAAAGTACTAAGTTTTGGCAATATAAGTCTATAGTAATGTAGAATGTAATATCCTCAATTTCTGTAATTAAAAATGAAGGCTAAACAAGTCGCTGCAGAGATATTAAGGGTCTGGAGAGTGAAAGAAAGGAGTAAATGTGGAAGTAGAAAGAAAAAGAGGGGTGAAAATGTCATTTTCCAAAATGTAGAAAAAATAAGGGTAAAACGGTCAATTTGGAAAA